>JAEIIJ010003380.1:0-26461 GCA_018904815.1 Drosophila ogumai
CTTAATGCTAGAAAACTTTTCCCAGAAATCTAAAATATGTATAGTTAACATTAAAGAAACCCTAAATATCAGAAATACATTAAAAAAGTCTAGTTCATTGTCTATAAATCCTATTTATAATATTTAAAAATCCATTTTCCTACCATTTTGTCGATAGACACACACAGTCTCGGGCCCATCTCCTTCCCCACCAACATTGCGTATACGCACTGATGGCCCGTGCTAAGTGTGTGTCATCTACTTATCGATGCTGTCAATGAATTTCGTAGGCGTTGTAGGCGAGTGTGCTTTAAATGAAATTTTTCCGTCGGCCAATTGCAGGCGCCGCCAGCCGTTCATAGCTCAAAATTCAAATTTTTCAGAAGCAATTACGCAGGAGGCTTTGATGTGGCTGCTTAGATGCTTTGAACTCCATTCCGCAAGCAAATAAAATATAAAGGAAAAAAAGCAGCGAAATAACAAAGCCGGAATGTCTAGAATGCAGGCGAGTCCTTAAAGCTATTTCAATTTTGTATATATATATACAAAATATATACAGATACCACATTGCCCCGAGGCAGCAAACGGTGGCGACAAGGAGCCGCCACCCTTTTTAAGCGCTTTTATGGCTAATTAAATGAAATTGAACAGGTCCGCGCTTAATTGCCTGAGCAAGCAGGTGTATTAAAAATTAATAAAAATGCAAAAAAAAAAGAGAGAGCGACAGTGTTTTTTATTGACTTTTCGCTTTTAATTAACTTTGGCGAAAAGGGATTTTATGGCAGAGCTTAGAGGCAGAGGACACCAGGGCTTTTAAAGCGATGAAATTTTAAATTCCTCTATTTGTTTGGCCGCACCACATGGCGTATGATTAATGCCATGCTCTCTCTGTGAACATTTCATTAAATAAATTGTAATTTATCAAAAGCAGCGAGACGTCGAGCCAAAGCAAATCAAATAAATTACGGACAAGTTGAAAAACTTTGACCATTAAATGCCCTAAACCAAATACGGCCAATGACGAGGACTTGTTGTTGTTTTTCGGCTTCTGTTTTTTTATTTTTATATTTTTTTCTTGTGTTTTTATTTGCCCAGCATTTCATTGCAATTGATTTTTGGTGTCAGCTGCACGCTCACCCGAAGACAGACATGTCCAAGCTAAAGCCTGGTCCGCCTCCCAGACTCTCCCCTTGACTTTCCCGACAAATGCTGTGGTTGCGGCTTAAGTTTGTCGGCAAATTGAAAACTTTGTTGGTTAACTTGCCTGCGGAAATGAAGGAGAAGGAGCGTGGAGCATGGTGGCCCTGCTTGGAGGGCCCAACAAATAGCCAAAAACCCGGCCCCATCAATACCACATTCCTTCGTCGTCATTCCCCCAGCCATTCCTACAAATAAACAGCCCGATGAACAAGCCGCCGAAACCAGAAGGCCTGGGTTCGCCAGTTGTGGCTGATTTTCTGGCTGTTCTGCTGATTGCATTAACCAAGCGAGTTGGGTTTGGACAAAATAAAGAATCAGAGGGAAATCTGTATAGGAATTGAGAGGGAAAATACTCAGGCAGGGATTTCAAAGGTATCTGATTATAATTTGTTATAAAATTTGTTTAGTCGTGAAATTGATTAATTGCTAATAGTTCTTCTTAAAATTATTTTGCTATATAAATCGTAGCTGGAAATATTTTAAAAACAATGCTATATTTTCATTTCTCTTTAAAATAATTTGAGAAATAATTTTCACTTACCAAAGTTCAAGTAATTAATAATTATTCTTACAATTATTTTACTTAGAAGAGCATCTCCAAGCTATATTTTCACTGTTTGCTAGACATTTCTAGACCCTTTTTCCCTACTAAAAATAACTACCTCTTAGGTGAAACAAGCAATAAGCTTTTAATATAAATAAATAAACAGACGGCTGAGACAAAATCAAGCCCAACCGAAACTTAGAATTCAATCTGTTAATGGAAAATACTTAACTAGAAACTTGAAAACTGAGGAAAGCCGATTATTGAACTCAAATACTCAGGAGACAGGCGGAGCTGCAAAAGGACGGCTGTCGATGCACCTGGGCAATCGTTGTGATCTCATCCTCCAGCTGGACATCGGTGCTGGAGAAGGGCGAGGCTCCGGTAATCTGATTGTAGCAAGACTGCAAAGCCCGGATAGAGGCCACATGCTCGCGCCAGGTGTGCCAGTAGTGCTGCTTGTAACGATGTCCTCCGAACTCAAAGATCATGGGCTGCTCCCTGGTCACAGCACACTGACCCGATGACTGGACGGCATTGACATTCATTAGATAGCGATTGCCTTTGCGGTAGAAGTGGAAGCGGAGGAACTGCAGCGGCAGAATGCAGGACAGCTCGAAGGACTCGATCTCATAGTCCAAGCCCTTGGGCACGAGCCACGATAGCTTGGTGGAGGCCTTGGCAAATTTGTCACAGCCAAACAGCAAATGATTGCAGGTAAGACCCATTTGGTACTGGCGCAGACCAATGCCATCGCAATCCACCAAGACATTGGGATTCTCCACCAGCAGCGGCTCGTAGATCTCCTCGTACTCGGTCATCAGGACTTTCTGCAGACGAAACATCTTGGCAACGAGTTTGGCTATAATTTAATTGAAATGTCAATCAAAGTTTTGCTCGTCTATTTTGTTTGTTTTGTGAGAGAGAGAACGACGGACTTGTCGCTGGCTTCTGTCGCCTGACAAGTTATCGAAAACTATCCGGCCAAGTCGATTAGATCAGAGTCTGGAGCTTAGTCATAGTCCCAGCTATATAGTCGGTCATTTGGCGAATGCAAATCACTGACCATTCGCTGTCATTCCAACTTCAAGTTGGAGTCTCAATTTGAATTTAAATTGGTATTTGCCCGTTAGCAACTGGGGGGCAGCGAGGCATTAGGTGCACTCAGTCAGGAGCGTTGATGAGCATAACGATGAGTTTCACTTGGCTTTTCCACTTAACGTAAACGATAAAATATTTAAAAATTAAAAAAAGTCATATTCAATTTATTTTAATTAAAATTAAATAAAATTTTATAATTGAGGTATGTTTTCAAGATAAAAACTGAATTCCAGAGATAGAAAATAAAATAAATATATTTATATTTTCCAGGAGAATGTGTAAATTCCTGGTAATCAAAATTCGTTGATTTTATTATTCATTTTAAACATTTTCCCTTTAATTGTTGCAGCGGCAGCTCTAACCTTGTAACTTCATCATAGTTTCACCTGAATTTGGGTTTTAAGTATTTCTAGGAATTTTTACTTTCGGTTTTCTCTAGTAAAACATACCTACATTTTCCTGTAGATTTATTTTATGGTTTATTGATTTGTTATGGACAATTAAGTGTCCAAATTGGTGGATAAACTTAAATGGATTCTAAGAACTTCTGGCTTTTGGAATAATATTTGGTTTAAAACTGCGAAGTGGTTT
The DNA here is from genome assembly GCA_018904815.1 of Drosophila ogumai. Classification (NCBI taxonomy): domain Eukaryota; kingdom Metazoa; phylum Arthropoda; class Insecta; order Diptera; family Drosophilidae; genus Drosophila; species Drosophila ogumai. Next base: position 3,416 of record JAEIIJ010003380.1, read on the forward strand.
CTTGTTTTCAATGTTATTTAATTTTTTGAGTAAATTATGAAAATATTTATATATTATTTTTTAATGTATATAAATTGTATCTATTTATTCTTTTTTTTTTTGAACAAATAACATTTGGTTCTTTTGTTTTATATTATTTAAGGCTTCAAATAATTTTAATTTGAAAAGTCCTTGAAGGTGTTAAAATCCAGAACTCAGGCTCTAGTTTATTATTTTTTCTCCTCCAAATATTTGACATTCAATAACAATCGAAGACTATGTGCAAACTTTATCAATCGCCGATTTTGATATAATTTTATTTCAATGTTTCTTTACCCCCTGGGGAGAGGGTCTTAAATGTTCGTTTCCTGAGACATTTTGTGGCAGTTTCGTGCTCGCTGTTCGACATGGCTACAAGTTCGCAGCCATAATCTTGGCTTATGACTGCCACAGTTCAACTTTTTTTTTCTTCCTCCTTCTTGTTCTGTCACAGAGCAAACACTTTTAAAATATTCTGATTTATGACAAACTTTCACCGCCCATACCCCCCTTCAACGCTTTCGAGTTGCCATTTGGCACTTTCCACTTTCTACTTTCCACTTTCCACTTTCGCGTCCATGTCCTGGCCATGTCCTTGCGTTCATTTCCACAGCACAGTTTCTCCCTCGGTGCTGCTGCCGCTGGCAATTGGTGACAAAATATAAAAGAAAACTGTGGTCCTAGCGGGATGCGGGCTGATGCTGATGCTGCTCACTTTGTCAGCCATTTAATTTAGCCACGTTTGCAATGGCAATGGCAACGAGTAGTTGCAGTTTCTGCTTCTGCTTTTGCTTCGGGGGGGTTTCGGGTGAAAAAAAAAGAGTTACCGCGCCAAGTACTGTGTCAAGTGGCATCTTTGCAGTTTTCAAAGCAATTAGTTCCGAGAAAATTACGAGAACAGACACACGGATCTGGATACGAGATCCAGAGAGTTCCACAGACAAATAGTTAAGCATAACTTATGGTACGCATTATCCGCTTTTCTCGCTTTCCTCACTGCTAATTTGGGCCAATTCACTGGGCCATATCACATTGCAGCCAGTGTCTGGTCTTCGTCCTGGTCCTGCTCCTGGCTAATCCGCCATTGATTAACTCCCGTGCAGGCTGGGCCAACAAGGAGCTGTCACAAATCACATACAAAATACAAGATACATGGCAGGCGACATAATGAATTCCTATCCGCTTTCGCATCCGTAATCGTATACAAATGCCGTCTAGGGGGGGTCGAGTCCTGCAATTGGGGAATTAATTAAAATTTTCTCGTTTGGCATGTTTATGATGGCACTCTCAATTAATTTCAGGCCTCGTTGAGCAGAGAGAGAGCGAAATGTGCTGAGGTTCCTTTTCGGGGGCACATCGAGTGGGGGTTGCACGGTAAGTAGGTTACGTATTTGCTGAATATACATATATATACACTATATGTTATATATTTAAATATATATATATATTTTCTGGTTTGGTGGAAGAGTTTCTTGATATTTAAATTTGTTGTCTATTTATTTTTATAAATTTTAAAGGTGACTTTGTAAATCTTTATACAATTTATACTTATTATTGAAATTGAAAAACAAACTTCCTAAAATATATTTTATATAGAAATTAAAAAAAAAAATTTTAAGGTAAACAAAATATTTGTTAAAGGTTAAAATTTTTTTTAATATTTTAAAAGTATTTTCTAATTATTTTATACAAAAGTTTAAAGGTGTGCAAACTATTTTTTGACAATATGAATTGTTATAAAAATTCTGCTCTCACAAAGTCCTTAACACTAATCTCCTATTATTTAATAATAAAATAAATTTTTTAAAGAATCTAAGATTAAATTATATAAAATAAGATTTAAGTAATATACCAAATTACACTACTAATTTTAACATCTAATTTTCACTCCGCATAAACCCTCCAATGTATGTGGCACAATTAATTTATCTTCGTGTGAATTGCTCAAGTTGCTTTTCATGTCCTTTTTTGGGGCAATTAATGCCGCAAAATGTATTTCATTGTCTCGATCATGGAGTTTTCTGCCCGAGCTGCTGCCAACAGTTTGCCCATCCGATTTAAGTGCCGACATCTAAGCGCTAATGGTCATTGGCTTAAACATTGACCGCAAACTGCATTTCCCCCGGTATTCGAATAGTACTCATAGTGTCTGACTCGCTTTCGGTTGGCCAAACACCTGTATTCCGCTGTGCTTGAGTGCAGCAATTAGCCAAGAGCAGGAAAAGTATGTAAAGAAGTGCACTATAAAAAAAAATTAGGTTTTACTAAATATTGTTTGAGTGAAGAATATAAATATATATACATAAAAATAAAGTTTAAAAATTTTTCTTTTATTTTGTTGAGTTATCTTTATTCGTAAAGATATATATTTAAATATTACTTCTAATTCCCCTTCCTTTTTTTTAGTGTAAGCACTAGTCGAGGGTTTGTGTGCATGTGTGTTAGCTTGTTTGCTCGCTTTATTACAGCCTTTTGCGCTTTTCATTGCGAACGTTTCACGATTTTATTGTTAAATGCGGCGCAACATAAAACATAAAACACGGCAGAGCTGCTGCTCATATGCCCGGCGGAAGCGGAAGTGGCTACGAATTGTAGTGCGGATGTGGAATGTCGGTGGGCTATGAAACAGTATCCTCATCCAGATTCGTAGGCCTCTCCCTCTGTGTAGTGGCCAGGTCCTTTGTGATGTGTGTTTACTTTGTGGCTCAAATTGTAATATCATGCGGTGCCATTACGTTTCTATTTTTTTTTTTTTTACCTTTTTATATTGTACATTTGCAGTAAAAGCGCTGCATGACAAAAAATTAAGTATACGCACTTGAAGTGACTTAATTTAATGACTTTATCCCGCTGAGAGCCCGGGCCTTATGCTGATGGGAAAGAAATAAAAGCCAAACTACTTATTACAAAGGCTGATCTCCGGCAGAGACTGACTCATTTGGATTTATGCTGAGTCCCGGCACAGGGTGGGCTCAAAGGTAAGTGGGTAGCAGTAATTGCCACTCTCCAGGAGCTCTGAATGTTAGTTAAACTTCCACTTACACCGACATAACCTTTTAGCAGAGGGTCCTTAAAATGGGGGTTTCTGCATGCTTAAAGCTGCAGATACAAGGAGGGGATATATGTATACGGGTCTGAGGGGAGAGAGGTGTCCTTTGACATCAGAGTTTAAGTTAAGAGGGAATTTTTGTATTTTCTAATAAAGCTTAATGAATAGGGAACTACTTTTTACAGAGCAGAATACTGCATATATTTATTAGCGAATAATTTTAAAAATTTTTTAAATTAAGAAACTAATTCTACATAATAATAATTCTACATAATTTCAGTTGTTAAAGAATTGAGTAGCAGCTTGCTCCTGAATTTTCTTTGTATTTGGCTTAAACTTCCACATTTTCCTTGTGAATTTTTGGATTTCATTTAGACTTTAACCTAATTTTGAAAATTGTATAACTAAAAGCCAATAAGTCAACAGGAGTACTACCAAATTCTCAGCACCTCAGGCACAATTAAGCTTGATTGGCTTGGCCAACTACTACTACATACGTTTTTGTCTCCCGCAACTTTTGATGTCAGCAAAGTTTCGTCACTTTATCTCACTCTCCATCTTTATAGTCAGCTCCATATCCATCCTCATATTCCTCTGCCTCTGCAGCTGCAAGGACTCATTCCCATTCTCATCTCCATTCCGGGAGCTCGTGCTAGCATTGGCGCTTATCGCACATCTCATCCCAAAAATGGTAACCGACACATTTGCACAATTGCTCCTTGTAACTGACACGTCAACCACGTCCAAAATCCGAACGTAAACGTAAGTAAAAGCGGGAACTGAAGCCGAAGTGTGCAGCGTCAAGGAATTGCTGTATTTCCGGTTAGAGATGGCTAACTTCCGGCTGCTAGAATCCTTGGAGGAGCTTTCCGAGCATATTTCAAATAAATCACTTGAATTTACTTAAATCTGTTATATCCAATTGTTTTAAGAATTTATTTCTTTATTTATAAATTTTATATACTTATTTGAAATAACATTTTCACAATCACTAGCTCATCCCTAATGCAAATATCCTGCCTGGAGCTGCTGTCACTTTCAGTTCCGGCACCTGTCAGCCGTGAGTCTGGGATCCTGGCACTGCAGGCAGATTTAGTTTATGTCCTGGCAACTATCTAATGCAATTCACGTGTGCGAATAAATGCAATTGTGTGGGGCTGCGTGCGTGGCTTCAAGTGTCGGAGAGCACATTACACACACACACACACGCACACGACTTAAAGGACCTTCCCCACTGGGGCATAAAATTCAATGTCCCTTAGAAGTCCATTTGCATTGAATAGGTAGGTGGGTGAGGTGTCTGCCAGAAGTTCTCCTTCGAGTTTTGACCGTGTTTTATATGCACAATAAAAATATTTTCCCAAGCTCTCGTTGCATTCTGAAATCCTTGGCAGATACACGGATACATCTGTGTAACAATCCTTAAAATACCTGTGCAACATATGCCAAGCTCTCTTTTTCTGAAATTCTCGACCAGCAGGTGAGAGAGAGACTGCACTGCAAACCAGTTCAAACAATGGAAAGCAATTAAAGTCCATATTTTAAGTCAACGAATTTGCTGTGAATAGGCTTAACATCTTTGTGAATGACTATGAATTTAAATTAGATTTTTTGATTTGGTTTCCAGGAAACTTGATTTTAAGAGTTTACAAAGGGATTCATATTCAATCAAGGTGGTTAAAGGGGTTTTCTGGGGTTTCCTTTGTGTGTAATGGGTGTTTAAGGTCTTTAAAATTCTTAATAATTAAGAAGTAAGACAGTAAAGAAATATTCTTTATTATGTAAAAAATAAAAAATATTATATTTTAAAATGCTATAAATGTTTGTTGTATTAACTATGCATAATGAAGGATTTAAAAGTTAGTGAAAAGTGTAATTTTCATTTTCAATGTATTTTTCTCACTTTTAATAATTTTTAATAAATACTCCAAATAGCCCCAGTTTTCTACTTTTAAGTACCCTAAAAATACCAATTTAGACAACTTCTTAGCTCTAACAACAGATTCATCCCTTGAAGAGCATATTGAAAGCTCCGAAGGAGCAAATAGAAACAACTTGTAAGCCCATTTAGCTGCCAGCTTCCTGCAGAGGCAGCTGCTGTTAATAAGGTGTTGGCAATTTTATTTTATTGGTTTCTGGCTAACACAAACACATACCCATACACACACATACACACCCACATGCCCGTAGGAGGCTCCTTTAATTTTAATTGGCTCCACGCCCAGGCGCACGTGAGCCAACAAGCGGTGTCCTTGCCAGGACACAGCCTGTTACTCGATCGGCAGAGGAAAAGGGACTTTCCCAATTGTTTTTCGGGGCATGTGTGTGATATTTCTTTTTTTATGCAGGCACTTGCTATTTTTTTTGTTTGAAGGCTTGGCAGGTCGTTAACATGTTCTTATTCAATGCCAAAGAAATTGCCATTGGCATTTATAGCCGTAATTAAGAGATGGAACAAAATCCTTGAAATACGCCGTAACGCACTGGCTTTAGACCAGGTCTAAAACAAAGCAAGCTGGCCATCAAAGACCAGCAGCTTCACCAGCAGCAGCAGCAGCAGTATCGACATGGAAATAAATTTCTGCTGAAGATTTTGCAATTGCCAGACGGCAAACAAAAAAAAGCAAAAAGCAATTTGTGTTTTCTGGTAAGTGCCATTTTCTTTGTTTGGAAAACAGCCCGAGCAAGCGACTCGCATTTTGGTAACGCCGCCACATCCTGCCCTCCCTTCAGCACCGTCACTCAATTCGCTTTGAAATTTATGACCCAGTTTCTGGGAGGAGAAAGGAGAAGTCCTGCCTGCTCAGACTTTTCGGTGTCCCGGCTTCTGCAACAGGCGTTTAATTAAACGATCCTAATGCCTCCCCTCGCTGGAGCTCCTTCACAAGTGGCCAGCCTTTGGTCATTAAATTTTATGAAATCTTCCAGGAATTTCGATTCAAGCTGCCTTAAAGGGGGATTATTACCTCAATATTTTTTAAGGTAATTTTCCAAGTACGTAAAAAGCCTAATTTAAATTAAACTTAAACAAATATTCAACTGATATAATTTATAACTTTTCATTAAATAAAATAAATGGGTAAATCTTATTAATTAAGTAAAGTTTTACGTTTATTTTTAAAGAAAATCGTTGTTTATTTTTTAAATACGATTTAATATATTTTTAAATAATAATTTTAGTGACAACAGAAGAACGTAAATATTTTTTATTTCAGAACTATTTTCCATTACGAAAACCCCTCCATTTTGCTTTGCTTTTTATATTTCTATTTTTTTCTGGGGGCAATTAAATGAAAAATAGTGAAAGTTGAGCTGAAAATGTACCGATTTACAATTCCGCCAATAAATGGCGTTATTTTTCGGGCTATGGTGCCGGGGAAAAAGTTAATGAAAATAAAAGTAAATAAAAATAAAAATCTGTTTCAGGCCCGCGGCGGAAACAGGCGCGATTACGTTGGCGGCTGCTCCGCCTCTACCCCTTAGTTACGCACTTTTACCACCCGGAATTTTCCATTTTCCGAGAGCCAAGAGAGCCGGGGCATGCGGCTGACACGCATATGTTGAAAGTTTAATTAATGTTGTCACGTGCTGGAACTGCGAAGATGAAATTCGTTTGTAAATTACTCGCAGCAAGGCAGATATATATAAAATATATATGTATATATATTAAATATTTTATTTTCGGAAATATCTGTCGTGGTGTAATGATTGAAATTCAATTTAAAGAAAACTCTCAGGACGTGCGGCTCGAAATGAATTTTCAATTTTCCAAAGCGAGTTCTTAAAATTCAATACACACACACACGGAACGCAGACAACGCACGCATCCTGGATGTCCTTCGAACGCCTGATAACACTAATGTCGTCTGCCTGACTGCTGAAGTTTAATTTGATACACAAACAGCAGACAAAACAAAGCAAAATGTAAAGAAAACAAAGCAAGTTAGAAAGAAAGAAGCGGGGGAAGATCCTCGACTAAGGGATACCTGGTAATTAAAAATATATGAAATGGAAACTTGTATTTACTTTGTAAATAAAAGTGTTACAAATAATGTATAGTTAAACAAAAACTATAAAAAATTCAATTTAGAATATAAGAAATATAATTTTATGGTGAAATAACTTCCATGTTTATCAACCGATTTTACTAAAATTTTCACAATACGTTCTTAGTGTTTTTGTTTTTCAGAAGAATTTTTACGTTTCACCGAATACAAGACTACAGCCTTGATCTCAGTATAATTAAGCTGGTGGCTTATCACTAATAGTCTCTGAGATCTATGGTTATAAACACCCCTCCTCCCCCTTAGTACTGGGTACAAAAACAAACAGACCCAACACATCCGTTTGAGGCCGTAAAACATTTAAATTAACGTCTCCTTCAAAAAAGCGCCTACATTCTCGTGTCGAGTTGAAAAGGCATTCCCGGAATGGCAGGCATAAATGGCAAAAAAGGGTCACACGCAGGCATGTCCATAAAGATAAAAACCATAACGTGCTCATAAAGCGCAAAAAGGCGCCAAAACACTTTGCACAGATACACACATACAATATAGATACTAGGAGAGATACTCACCCGAAATGCAAACTGGTACCCCGCTGCGTATACTTAATGAAGTCGTTAGAGTCGGTTCTTTGTGCTGCTGAAATTTGTAATCAACAAAAGTCGACGGGTACTCGGTACATTATTCAGTAGATTCGCCATTTATTGGATTGCTTTAAACAAACGTGTTTTTTTTCTGCCGCACACACACACACACACAAGTATTTTCCAACTCGATAACAGCAACGCTTAACTACATTACATAAATACATCGTACATCATCTGATTTCTCCTAAATTTAATTTTAATTCGCATGTGTGGCGGGGCAGGGGGGGTGGGCAATTGTTAGCATTGAATTGATGTTGGAGATTATTCAATTTCATTTTTTGTTTTTATTTTTTTGCAGCTCTAAGTGTAGGACAGCTAATTAATATAGTATTTAATTGTAGCTACAATTAGGGCTAAACGTTATTCACTCACTAAATTTAAGGGGCTGGAAGGTAGTGTGTGAGTTTTCAAGGAGGATATGTGTATTTTACAGTTCACATCAACTTTTATATATATTTTTATATTATATTTTACAGTGTCTGTGTGTGGTTGGGCTTCCATTTTGAATAGTTCGGCACTTAAACAAGACTTAATAAATATAACAGCAAATGCATTTTACCACCATCATTATGAGTATTATCTAAATCATTTTCATGGGAAGTGACTCGCTGCAGCTTTTCCATTAGTAAGCAATTTGGATTTAATTATCTACATACATGAAAATGTAAATTTAATTAAATTCCGGCCGAAAACAAATGACTTTCAGGCAGAATGTTGTTGACTTTTGCTCTCTGCATGTTTGCCAAATGCAAAATATATTCACAACATATATTCACGGGGCTCATTATAGTTGCAAATGATGATTTCGCTTAGCAATGCAAATTGCAAATCACACACATACTCACAGCTCTCCCTCTTTCCGAAAGTCAGGTGTTTTGGGCCCTAAACTTATCCCTATAGTTAGCTAAATCAATCAGTTTTATCTATAAATACAATTTAATAAAGTCTTTGGTGATTTTTGTTTTTTTTTTTTTTTTTTTTTAACTTGCCTAAGCATAATAAAACATTTCTGATTTAAATTTTAAAGCCGAAACCGAATGGAGAAACTGTTGTGTATTTAAAGGTATAAATTCGGGTTGCCTTGGGAAATTTATTTCCAAAATTATACCCTTCAACAATGCATATATATATGGTATATAAAAAAATTATAAATTCAAGCTTCATGTTTATGGAAAATCTTGACAAATTATTTAAAGTATTTACACATCAAAAGCATAGCGGGATGTTTTTATGGTATATCTCCGAGCTCTTTCAGATTTATAATATTCAACTCAAATTCTTTGGCTTTCCGTCTCAAAATCAATTTAAAAATTTAACTATTTTCAAGCTAAACATCTTCCTTTCTTTACACGGAAACCTCCTTGGTGTACTTGGACCTATCATTCAGATCCAGGACTAGCTTGTCCGGTCTTTTGGGTCGCGAATTGCCGCCACTGCCGCTGGTCCTGTCCGTCTGACTCGTGGAGTTATTGGAGGCCACGGACACATTCCCCAGAGAAGGAGCTGCCACAGGCTCCTCCAGCTGGCTTTGGTCCACTTTTTCTCTCTCTTTAGACTCCTTCTCTGCACTCGAGTAAAGAACAATATCATCCGTGGAGTGGGCCGCCTTGGTCCTAGACTCCACCTCCACATCGACTGCGGTGGCTGTGCGATCCAAAATCTCACTGGATCGGGACTGTGTGGCAGGGACACCCGGCAACTGCTGCTGACAGAGCTGGGCATTGGCCTGGGCCTGGGAGTAGCTGCCACTTCTCCTGCGACCCGTCAGCTTGTACTTACTTCTACAATTATCACAAATTTGATACGAAATGCTGAGCTCCGTCTCGAGGAGATTCCTTGGGGCCCGCTTGCAGCTGGTGGGGGGAGTATTGGTGGCTGCCGATCTCACAGTAGGCCTGCGCTGCCTCTGGTCCCCCCGGTCCCTATCCTGGTCCAGATCCTCTGATTGCGAGCACATGCACTCCAGCTTGATATTGGCAAAGCTGAGACTGCCGCCAGCCTCCTGCTGCGGCGAACCCAAATGGTCGCAGACACTCCTCGGCGGACAGCAGTAGTAGTGCTCTTTGGACGCATCCAAACACCTGCTGCAGATGATATGCCCATCGGCAGTTCGCCTGAGGAGCTGCTCCCGGAAGTCATCCCCACTCAGCTCGGTGTTCATGGCCCGCTCCTCAAAGGCCGTCGAGGGAGGCGTCGAGCTGGGCGGCGTCTCCAGCACCATGGTGGGTATACTGGCCCGAGCGCTGCTCCTGCCATTGGCATTGTTGTTCTGCTGGCTGTACTTCTGCATCTCGGCATTGAGAGCCAAAAGGGGCAGAGCACTTTGCCTGCTGGCGGCGGCCGTGGCTGAGTGGCCAGCTCCAGCAGCTGCTGCCACCACCATGAGGCCACCAGGTGTCTTTAGGCCATCCAGCAAACTGGAGATGGTCATCACAGCCACACCCTTGGGCGGAGCCATTTCCTGAATGCGCTGCAGCTGCATGCTGAGCTGGCGGATCTCCTCCAGGGCCTCCTGGTCGGAGAGCTTGTTTTCTGTGAATTAAAAAAAAAAATACTTAAAGGTTATAGTTTAAGTTAATATTAAAAAGAAAGAAGTGTTTTAAATTAAGTTAAAATTAATTTTAGCATTCAAAGTCACACCTGAAACTTTACTTTTAAGTCCCCAAGCTCAAGTTTTAGTTTCTCTCTTATTTATTTAAATGAAAAGGTTAACCAAATGTCGCAACGAATGCAGTTGAAATACGATCCTTTTTCTTTTAGCCAAAAACCCAACTGAAAGCATCGTTTTCGCGCGGCTTAAAAAGGCATTGCTGCCTGTTTTCCGCTGGCCAACTTTTGCACTAAAAAAGTTACCCGTCCGTGTCAAAAGTTTCGCACTTTCCTCCCTTTGCCCCCTCTAAAAAAAGGGACCTCAAATTTAAATGCGTAATGTTTGTAGCGGCTGTGGATGTGTGGCAAGGAAAGTTGTGGCTTTTCAGACTTGAGATTCGAGACTCACGGCTTCCTCTTTCGCCGTCGGAATGATAAATGGCCGTTCAATTCGGCTGAAAGCCTGTCGGTATGATTTAAGCCACGTCCACTCAAAGGCAACAGCAACAACAACTCGCGCTATCAACTTTCAAATAATAAGGAGAAAAACAAATAAATTTACAATGAAAAATCGCACACTGAAACTAAATGCTACAGGACTTCCTTCATTCTTCTTCCATGGCTTTTTGAGTGAAAGGCAACCCACATTTCCGGTCAGTGTATTAGCCGCACAAAGCTTTCTATGCTTTCTTCCTGTTGTCCGTTGAATTTAGATTTATGGCTGTGAAATTAAGCGGAGCAGAGTGGACCGGAGAAGAGTCGACAGTGGCCAAAATTGAATTTATTATGTGTGCCCCTCTTAGTATGCAACACAATATTCCTTTTGCGCTTGGGAAATATTTTAAATTCGCCACACAGACACACAATCGGCATGCGTGTGTGTGTGTGGGTGTGCTGAGTGTTTGCTACTTTGTGATTGTTCAATTTAAATATGCAAATTGAGTGCCGCTTAAAAAACCGGCCCAGCGCCAAGGACTCGCTCATAACAACAAAAAAAATGTAAATTTAACGCACAATTTACGCAGCCACAAAAACGCGCTATTTTTTTTTTTTTGTGTTTTAAAATAGAAATACGAGTAATATAAAATTAAATAAAAAACGTCAAGGGAGAGCAGGCGAGTGAGAGCCTATAAAGCATTAAAACATAAAGCGTTGCGTCGCTCTCTCTAAGCCATAAACTTCCAAAGGGGCCTGAAAATTAAAAAGGTTCGCGAATAGAAAACATCGCGATAACAATGGGAGCCAGGACGATTCAGGCAAAAGAGGAGCCACCTTTCAGTGGTCGTAGGAAAGGCTATAGCCCATAATGCTGGCAATTACCTCCTTTCGAAATGTATCTTTTCAGGGCTAAGTTTTTTGTAAAGGTTTTTCAGGTTTTACATTAAAAAAGGGACTTTAATTATCTTTTTTATACAAAACAGTTCCCATTTTCCTATTTAAATAAAGAAACAGTAAAAAAATAAATAGATAACTTAAATTATTGTATGACGTTAGGCATCTTATATTTTATAGTTTATAGTGTTAACATTTTTTAAATTTTTTTAAATAGTTTAAATTGTAATCCTTTTCTAAGTTCCTCAAAACTTTCTTTAAATTCCCCAAATCCCAGCAATTAAATGACAAAAAGCTTGAGTTATTTCTATCCTGTAATTAAAATATATCCTCCATCTTAGCATAAATTAGTTAAGCCTTGCTGTGTATAAACATTATTAGCTTTAGCCCTCAGCTAATATCATATTCTCTTTCAAGTTCTGCTTTCAATATAATTTATTATTAGTAACGACAATGAGGCGAACAATTTTCTGCTGACGACGATGCCCGCGAAAACTTTGAGCAATTAGTGCCAGGGCCAAAATTTGATACTTGAAGCCCAGGCTTCGGTTTGGAATTCTAATCAAAATTGATTGGCCCAACGGTTGCCGTGGCATCTGCGTAAATTTGTAGTTCAATTACAAACGAGGCGCCACTTTAAAGACAACCGCCCACGCCCAATGTTATCCAAATTTCCTTAGGGTAAGGGAGGGCCAAAGGGCACCAACACCCACACCCACCTGACCTCCTAACCTCCTCTCACCCAAGCTATGGTCTATTTGGATCCTCCTGGGAGTTCGCATAGTTGTTTATTCATCAAAGCCAGCGAAGCGATAAACAAATATGGCGTCGGCGGCAACTTGGCGGAAGTTTGTGCTTTGTAGCTGCTTCCTGCCGTGAAAGCACCCACACACACCCACACACACATACGGTCTCCCGGTACTCCAGGCCAACCGCAGCCCAGATTGTTTTGGAGGACATAAATCAGCATCCGGGGCTGTCAACCAGATAGGAGGATATGCCATCCGCGGCTCATGTCTAGACAGCGGCGATAAGCGTGCCACTGACGCCGCCTGTTCCGCTCATTTTTTAATTTGCCAAATAATACGCCATAAATAAAAGTCAGAGCTACCAAGAAGACTTCATCGACACAAGCACTGGGGAAAAAATTGGGTTTAAATACGAGAAAGTCTAAAAGTTCAGCAGCACTGATATACAATATATTCATAAAGATTTTTTATTAAAAGAAAAAAAACCCAAAAGGATTCATACAAAATTCTGTTTCTTTTTTCAAGGTCTTTACACTGCAAACGTTGCTTCTCGTTAGCATTTGAATTGATTTTCTATACAAATTATTTGATATTTGTCAAATACTAAGCCATTAATAAGAATCAACGAAAAAGCGAGACCTTCTTGATAGTGCACTGCGAAAAAGATTTAAAAATTATATCGATTTATTGCAACTATATCCCAACATTAAATAATCAATTTATTTATCAAGACATGAAATATTGATAATGTAACGATATATAAATATATTATTATTCAAGCCATATCTATAATTTACTACACATTTTTCAGTTCAGTGCAGTCCAAGAGTTCCCAGGGAAGTTTTCTTTGTATCCTGCCCTCCACAGATCATTTGTCAAGTGGACACTGTCGTTTGTCATAAAAGTCGATTCGCTGCGGCCCATTAGGACAAATGGGCCAATTGCCCGTTTTGGCTATCGCTGGCGGAGCACTCTGATGGCTAGACTCCCCTCTTCCACTTCCCACTCTCCCAGTTTCTACACTCACCTGCTGACGTGGTGCCCGCCACCGGGACCGTGGAGGTGGTCACCGAACTGGGATTCGCAAAGGTGCGCACTTGAGGACGAAAATTGAATTTGGCCCCCGATGCCTTAGTGCCCAGGCCGATGTTCTCCTGGTGCGACTTGCCACTCCTCAGAACGATGTACACCTGATGTCAAACAGAGACAGAGATCATGCAGGAAATGAGAATAAACGAGGGAAGTGAAGCGGAGTAGGAACACTTACCTTGCTGCCAAAGATTAGAGCCAGCAGCAGGGTAACCGTCAACTGGGTGTGGCAGAAGAAGATTATGTACAGCAAATCCGGATTCGCGGGGGACTGCAGAAAGAGCCTGGAATTGGAAGAGAAAAGGGAATTATTTGGATGTTTTAAGCCATAACTTTCTCTCAGAAAATATATCAGAATGTTCCCGTAAACCCTTTCCTACTTACATAGACACATTGAGGAAACAGGTGAGCAGGAACTCATTGTAGATGGCCATGGATATGAAGCGGCTCTCGTTGAACTCTGATGGAGCCTTTCGCACCATAATGCACAAGCGAACGCCCCAGGCTAGGAACAGGACCTCCACTGGAAAAAAGAAGGAAAAAAAGGGATCAAGACAAGGGATTAGTTCCTTTGTGTGCACTTTGCTGGCTGCTGTATTTTCGCTTTGAAGTTGAATTAAAAAAATAGTTGTAATTACATTATGATTAACTTCCACTCTGGCCCTATTTTCTAGTGGTAGTTTCACTTCATAAACCCATTTTTTTTGGCAGCAAAATGAATATGCATGTATTATTATTATCTTTTTCCCCTTTTGGCAACTGTTCAGGGCTGCAATTATAAATGTAATACAAGCTCTCTGGCTTGTTGCAAAGTCAAATGAAGTTATTTAGCATCTGGCTGCTGCAGCTGCAGCGCGAGTGCGTGATGAACGGCGATAATTGTTCTGCAGGATAGGAAGGACTCGCACTCGCTATTGCCTCAACTTTTTTAATTAAGCGAGCTAGCAAGTGGAACGCAGCGATTCCTTGAAAAAGCCACTCTACCGTGGCTTGAACATGGATTTTGGCACGGACCAATATTACTGGTAAGCCGGGGAAAACGGCGGGGAAAAGCATTCACTTGTATATACAAGAGAGGACCAATCGTTACGGTGTTTTGGGTATATACAAAAATATTTTTAAAAACATTTTTTAGTAAATAAAATGTCACAATAACCTTTTCTTTATAATAAGATTATATGGCAAGTGTTTAAGTGTTTTTTTAGGACTTTAAAAGATACAAAGAATGTGAAATTTATATATTTTTGAACCAAAAAAACTTTAAAATGTTTTAAAAATATATTTACACATATAAAATATCCAAAAATTGTACTCAGAAAGGTCCACCCTATGCCAAAAGATAGCTTGAAAACTCTCACCTAGATTTTACCAGCAAAAAAAAGTTGGAAAAAAAAGGAAAATCTAGGAAAAGCTATTGAAAATCTAGTGAAAACTACTTGAAGCAGCAGGTGTTCTCTTTTCGCTTTTGCTCTTGCTGGTTGGCTGGGCAACGTTTATTTGCCATTGCACTATTGCATTCCGCCTTTTGGCTTCCTTTGAAATTCATATTTCCCGGCCAACAATGCGTATACGTTACGTGGGCATTGAATTTCGGGACTGCTCTCTTATGGAGTCACCTTGAAAAGGCTCCCCCGTGGAGGCCAATCAAGCTCCAGACCATCAGCCATATTGTATTAGGAATACCCCCACTTACTTGACGTGAATGTATAGTCCCACCAGTCCGTTTTGCAGAGAAACGCCTTGAGGTCATCGGCAGTGCGTCCCACGACCACGTCCGGCGGCGAGACGAGAGTCCGGACCAGCAGACAGGTGCCAATGGCCCCGCAGATGATGCCCAGTCTCTTGAGCAGAGCGGCATCTGTGATTTTCACAGCCTTGGCAGAGCGAACACGGAAAATTACCGAAATCCTGGGGGGGTTAAAGGAAAGTTTAAGAAATTTTAGGGTACTTTCAAGGGTTTCAAAGGGGCTTTGCTATATCTTACCGCCAGGTCTTGAGCATCAGGGCTCCATAGGTCAAGGAGAAACCTATTTCGCGGAGCCAAATGCGAGCAGTGCAGGTGTAAAGGTTGGGATTGGGATACATCACAATGTTCTGGTGGGAATAAATATATTTAAGATCAATAAGAAAAGGGGAATATCATATATACAATTTTATAAATATTTTAGTCAAATATTTAAATACTTAAAGGTATATTTATTGAGTTCATAGTTTCTTTTCATAACAAATTTCATACAGGTTCCTCTTCTTGTTCTGTTTAAATAAGGCTTCCTTTCACTAAACTTCAATAAAGAAAATATCGTAAAATATTGCTGCTTTCAGCGAAGCCTGCACAATTTCTCTTCAATATATATTGCAAGCTAAATACTTTTAAAATATCAATAAACCCACAGCACAGTCAAGTACTGTATTTATGAGTCATTCTGAGGGAAATAATAGGCATTGGCTAATGATATGGATGATGGCAGACAATCGGGTTCAATGGAATCCAGCCACACATGTGACAATAGGCCTCGACCTCCACCTCCTAGCCGCTCTAGCTCCTGGCGGCTTTGTCAAGGACAATAGAGGTAGTGGTGGTGTTGAGGATTTGGCTTCTATTTTGGGACAGCTTTCTTTCCTTTCACGCCTTGCACACATATTAAAAAATCATAAGGCAAACTCTGCTGACAGCAGGACCCTCATCGTATGTCTATTGTGTGTGCAGGAGATACTAAATAAATCTGCCACAAATAAATATATATAGTACATAAATAAATCCTCCCCCCCCCACGGACTCGCTTAAAGTTGTTGTTTATTTGGCCAGCATCCCATTAGTTTGCATTCTCTCTCGGTCTCAGTCCGGGTCCATAAATCAATCAAATTAAATTGTGTAGAAATTGATGGGAATTGGGTTCGAGTGTTCTGTTTGGCAAGCGGTTTGCTATCTCATTTTTCACCGCATGCAAATTGTGCGGCGATTTATGGCTTCGAATTTTGAATGAAGCTCACTTCTCCCCAGCGCACCATTGAGTTGTAATGATGTTCAACAGAGAGACTCTTTTGGCTGGCAAAATGTTTCAGTTTTCGGTTTCGGCATCTATGCGAAGGCTCTTAATTAATTCGGCATTGCAGTGAAAACCATCGATTATGCCGCTCAATTGGTATTAAATTGCTGAATTAGACTGGTCAGCATGGGAACAAGACTTTTAGGGGTTATAATACTGTGAAAATAATTTTGTGAGATTTTTTTATAATCTCTAAACATTTTGTCTAATTCTTAGAATGTTTTAAGCTCAACTTTAAGGGGTTACAAAGCTGTGGAAATATTTTTAAAATATTTTTTTACCTCTAAACATAAACATATTTTGTTATACTTCTAAGATTTTTTTAAGTACTTAACCATTTTTTAATTCATTTTATTTACAAAACTATAACTTTTTGAGGTAAGACCTATGAATGCTCAGAGATTAGAAAATTTCGAGGAAGTCCTGGTTGCTTTGAAGAAGCCCTCTTGCATTTTTGTAGCTAAATAAAATTTGTTTTTATTTTTTTTGTTTTAATATATGCTTAATAACATATAAAATGTTATTTATTTGTACCCATTATTTGTATTTTAAATAAAAACCCAAAAAGCGCGTTTTGCGAAGGTGTAAATGTTAACTAAAATAAGTCCATTAAAGGGTTTATTTTCCTCTGATAAAATTCTACAATATACTCAATTTTTCGAATCCTTAAAACTATATTGAAAATCCTTTAATAAAACACATCCTTAGATATTTACTTACCGTGCAGTAAATGAAGAAGGCTCCCAATGCAATTACCCTCAACAAGGCAGGACTGGCGGCCCTCACAACCTGTAAGAAAATCCAAAACAAAACATTTCCAATGAACGGAAAAACTTTGTTAATTTAAATTGAAATCGTTTAATCTGCACAATTTCACAGGACTTGAGGAAGAAAATCACAGCGGGACTCTAGGACTCCGCCTCAAAGTTGGGCTTGGAACCAAACCTCTCTCCACACACTTTTGGCAGGATGTCGGGCGGCATGTTTAGCGCCATTTAATTAGTTTGGGCACAAACACACACACACACTCAAACACCAGCAAGGACATGGGGACAGAAGGACATTGAAGGGAGAGACACAAATGCGACAGAATCGCATTACGAATGAAAACAGTTTAGTTGGCCAGTTGCCTTGGGACGCGAGAAGCGGGCAAGTGGAACAGGATAGGGATGTGGTGGGGCTAGGGTGGGGATGGGACAGGGGACTGGGGACTGGGTATAGGGACAGCAGACAGCACACAAATGTCAGACAGCGACAAGGGAATAGAATAACTCACTTCCTGCACACTCAAGCTAGGCACTCGGGAAAATTAAAGAGAAATTAGAAAATTAATAAAAAGTAAAGACAACTAAAACTTCAATGTATTTTCAAGTTTAAATCTTAATTAGATCTTTACAATTTATTTCTTTTTTTGTTTAATAATGTAAACCCAAAATTTTTCTTAGTTACTTTTCTCTCAGTGTCTCTATATTACATCCGCAGTGCAAGACAAAGTTGCGAATGGTTTAAATCCCGAGTGCCAGAGACAATTGGACGCCGCCAGCTTGCAGGACTTGCTGTTCCTCGTCCTTCTAATGAGCGAGTGACACACGCTCTCTACACAAAGTCAGGACCTGGGACCTTTCCAACGTGCATCCTGGCGACAGGAAGTGGGCATGGGCGTGGGCGTGGGCAAGCTGTGCGAATGTTTGCACTTCCGTTTATGCGCGACAATATCCTGCTGCCCGCCTGTCATCGGGCAGGATGTCCTGTCCAGGCCACGTACAAAATTAACTCGATTCTAACAATGCTAAGCCGCTTAGCGGCTCAATGATGACAACAGCTTAGGTTTTGGCCCGGCCAAAGGATCAGCGGAATTTGACAGAGCCATGAACAAACATAGCAAAAAAAAACAACGAAATGGAATAAAAAAATATAAAAAATTGGCAAAAAATAACAAGACAACAGGCTGTCCGAGGATAATACCATTATAATGGCTTAACAATTTCGGTTGGTACTCTAGGTGATTTATCAGAGCTTTTAATTCCACAACTGTGATTCGGAACATTCGTCCTGGCAGTGTGTGGCTTTTGCCAAAAGCGGATTAGGATGCCTTTCACCTGGGCGGACCAGAGGGAAAATAATTTGAAAATAAAGTTTTAGTTCCTAAAAAGGAAGGGAAACTATGATTAGTCTGTTATAAATTCAATTACAACATTTCTGAGAAAGATTTCTTGAATTTAAATCATTTTTTATATAAATTACCCCTAAATAATATTTAAATAATATTCAATAATTAAATAATTTCAAAGAAAATCCTATAAAAATAGACCTTTAATGAAAATGAACTCAATTTCCCCCACTTGCTTCCTTGTCAGCAAAAACCTGGAGCTCTTTCCTCTTAGCAAATGCTGACTTGATTTCTCACCCAGATTCCTATCAGGGTGTTGAAATACTTATGGCTCCCCAAGGGGTGACTGTGACTCCCGGCGGTACTCACCTTAACCTGCTGGTAGCGGAAGGTGAACCAGGCCGCCGGCGGCAGGAGGCCAATCACGATGCAGGCCAAAGCCAGGATGCTGGTGCGCATCGGCCAGTTGAGGGCGGCTATGCAGGGCGAGGAGTCCTCGCAGGAGTCACATCCTTCGGCGCACGGCAGGCACTCGTACTCGCTGTTGCTATTGTACGTCGAGTTCTTGCCCTAATACATATTTAATGAGAATAAGGCTCTTACGGCGGCCACTTGGCTCCGACTTACCAGCATCAGCTTCTCGTACTCCTCCTCCAGCAGGCTCCCGTTGAAGAACTTGTGCAGCGAGACCACGTCGGGAAAGTAGAATCCCTTGCGGCACAGGCATTTGTAGGAGCCGCGCCGAAAACCCAATCCCATGATGGCTTCGCACTGCCAACGGAAAAGCAGGGCGAGAGGAAAATGTGAAATGAGAGATGAAAATTAAGTGCTGACTGCGGAGAATTTAGAGGGTACTGCACTGTGAGGAAAATAGGGGCTTAAAAAGTAGTAAAATTAAAAAAATATATAATTATTTTATTACTTGATAGGACTTTAAATAATAAATAATTCGATAATTAGTTATTATTTTATTACTTGATAGGACTTTAAATAATAAATAATTCGATAATTAGTTTCAATCGTCATTTCTCTATTTTAATTTTCATGAATACTTTCACATTTCAATTCAAATTTTCACCAAAAACGTTTCATTATATTTTTATATAAATCACTGATAATCTCCTTAATTTTTCCCTGTGTATTCCCTTACCATTGTGGTCCTTTGCTTGCATTTGTCCGTCCCAGCAAAGATGTTCAGTGGTCGCTTGGTGCCGGGCGTGTGGCGCTGCGGGCACTGGTCGATGTCCACGCGCCGCAAGTCAATATCGATGCCAGATGTGCCCCTGCAAGCGACAAAACAAAAACAAACACAAAACACAGAGTCAGCAGAAGGCGTTAAAAATTTATGTTATTAATTTGTCAGGGCAACAATCAACTGGGCGGCACTTAAGCCAAATGGCGCCATTTATAAGCCCGATTCAATAAAACCTGTGTACCGTCCGGGGGAATATTTATGGACCCAGGTCCCAGTTCGGTTTCTACAGACCAGTTCTAGTTCCTACCCTCGATAACAAACAATAAATTCTTACTTTGATTGTGCATATGTCTGAGAGATGGCGAGGATTTTGCACAACAAAAAATAAAAAAAAAGGGATAAACTAACATGCGTGCTTGGTTCCGGTTGCCCTTCTCCATTTTGAAAACGAGCTCCGGAAGAAGGAACAAAAAAAATATATAGCAGAAAATAATTTTCTTGCTCTGGATAAGGGGTATATGGGGTTAGGGTTGGCCTTGTCGTTTTACAAAGACATAAAGCCATGAAAAGGGTGCACACTAAGCTGTCGCTGGGGCGCCTCCCTCGTCAGGATATAGTTGAAACCCAATATGCCTCCGCAAAGGTCGCCGCCGGCAATGGCTTTGGCAATGGGCAGCCACCCAATTACACGCATACCTAAGCAGAATCTAGAGGAGTCCGGCGGCCAGACAGCTGGAGCTTCTCGGCCGGAACACATGTAGAATTTTACGCATAATCTCAGCCCGCCCGCCTGTCCGCATTTTCACGCCTCGTCCTTTGGCAAGCTTTTCGTCAGCCTTCACTATGTTTTCCCCATGTTTCCCTTGTCCTTTTCTTCCCCCTTTTTCCCATTTTCCCTAGACAAAGTCGGAGGAAGTTTTGTTGTGCGTTTGTGGCATGATCCCTTTGGCAGTTGGTTTTGGTGTTTGTTTTGCGTATCTCTAGTTTCCTTAAAGGCAGTTTCAAGAAGTAAGCTATAGGTAAAGAAATTTCTCTGTGAGAAGATTTTTTACCAGTTTAGCTTTTATATTTTTTGGTAAGAGTTAACAATTCAGAGATCTACAAAATTTTAGGCATTTTAAGAGGGGATTTGAAAACACTCTGAAAGGACTCTAAAAGTATGCCGGAAATTATTATTAAACATTCCGATGAAGGCAAAAATAGAATACTTTTTAAACAAATTTTTAGTTGGGTTCTTAACATATTTAATTATGAAAAAATATTTATAAGAATTAGTATAAATAATTCAAAATGTCATTCGATTTATAATAATTTTTTATCATTATAAATACAAATTTCATTAGGAGAATAATTTAGGTTCTACAGAAAATTTCCTCCAAAAAAACCTCTTCTTCCTGAAATCCTACTTAAAATATTTAAAAAATGCAACCCAAAATACATATAAAATATATAGTAGAGGTAGGTTAGGGTGTAGATTGATTTTCATTTCATTTCTTCAAAGGGAAAAGTTCCTCTTACGCACTTTTCGCTTTCCTTTTTCATTTTGCCTCTCAAGGTCCCTGACTCTCCCACAGCTGGCCACCCATGGTGGGCCATAATGGGTTTGTCCCGGCTATATCCGGTGGCCAATGCCTTGGATTTCGGTTAAGGATTCGAGTCGAATTCGGGTTCGGAATAATGGTGCATGTGAGGGGCGGCTGTCAGTTAATATTGACATATCAGTTTGTATTTATTTGATTGTTTCTGACAACTTATTGATTGCGATTCGGGAAAAAGGGACTACTGCTGCCTGGGAAATGCACAGCGACGGGACGGACTGCACAATGGCCATATTACATTATCGTAATGATTATGTTAATTCCCGGCCAGTTGATCCCAACGCCTTTACGTCCGGGACCCGAATGGCCTTTTCTTTCTGTTCGTCCTTTTAGCCAGGATATATGTACATATGTGTTTGTGCCTTCGTTCTTATTTGGCATTTCTATTTGCTGTGGTTTCAGTTTTCCCAGCTCATGTCTTCCTTTTGGCCTTTGTCCGTGTCTGGCTTTGTTGTTGTTGACAGTTTTTGAAGATAATTTGTAAACGGATATTAGAAAATAAGCTGATTGAGCCCCGGACCGAATGAGTTTGTCCAGGAATATATATATACACAAACATCGGGACGTGTCTATATTGATTTATTAAGGGATATATATATAGGAGATGCCTAGGCTATGTGACAATGTTTGCCTATCATCTGGCGGTCACTTGATTTATACATATATATGTATGACAAACGCCTTTCCTTTTGAGCCAGAGCTCTGCCTAATGCCTACAAATGAGCCTTAAACGAAGTTATTTTCCCCCCACAGTCGGAGCCTGTTGAATTCCAATTAAGGCTGACATCGTCAAAGCGGAATTTGTAATTTAATGGACTTGTACTCGTATACGTAAGTAAGTGAAGTGTTTTAACTAAATTTCGAGTGCAATTTAAAGCTCTGCTGGGGCTTAGCTTGCAGCTTGGCATGCGGCGCACGTGCTATAAACACGCACTACGTGAATAAGTGAAATGCATCTCTGAGTAGCTGGGATTCTGGGATTTCTGTATCAAATAATACCCCGATATATATACTACATACGTGCACGTGCCAGCTATTTAAAATTGGCGACACTATGTAGTATGGTGTTCCTTGCCAGTTCATAAAGCTGGGATCTGGTGGTTGGGGTGGACTTCCCCCTGTTTAGTGCTGCGTAACCAAAATATGGCAACAACTTTATTGCAGAGAGTGGCAAACGTAATAGCATGTACCATCCTGAAACCAAAACCGCCATCACGCATACAGTTTTGTAGCTGCCAGTTTGTAAACAACTCATCTGCGCTGCGCCACATTACGTATACGCCGTGCGTGCCACAATTTTCGGTCGTGGCAGCTAATGCACGTAATCAGTTTTGTAGTTTGCACCTAGGCACCAGCAAAGTGAACGGTGGCCAAAAACACCCGCAGACACACTTCATCTGCCATATTTTGAGCCTACCTACACGGTTGGAAAAATGTTATAATAAAAATACAATTACTCTAAATAGAAAGTAACACCAGCAAAGAGGATTTCTCTTGAATTTTAATCTTCAATTTGGGATTCAAATATAGAACAATTATTTTAAGTTGCTTTTTTACTTATTTATGATTTGTAACTATGGAAAAATGTTATGTTTGTTTTATAAAATATTTTTAAAAAA
>JAEIIJ010003393.1:0-19474 GCA_018904815.1 Drosophila ogumai
ATCCAATTTTTATACAATTAAAAAATTTTCCCCCTGTACTGGAACATATTTTAGAGCGCACTTAACTCGTTTGCTGTTGGTGGGGGTCGGGGTCCTTCGGCTGCCAGTGCTTCTTCTTTTCCCCCTTCCCCGCTCCTGGGTTTCCTTGGCGCGCCTAAGTGTATGCAATAAAAATGGCTAGCGAGCAACAATGCGACTCGAAGGCTCTGACTCTGCTGGTCCTTCATCGAATGTAGATGTTGAATGCCATGTTGACCTCGTGAACTTTAATTACAAAATGTGCTCTGTCTGAGCTGGAAACTCAAGCTGAAAACTTTGGGCGCTATGCCGGCAAAGCCGCATAGAAAATATGTAAATCATAATAAGCGGCGTGCTCGACTGACATCCGCAGTCAGAGCGGTACTATATATATATATATATACTATATATATGGTCGGGGTTATGGCTCCGCTTTAGTTTCAGCTTCGGATTCAGCTCCGGCAAACCGCAAATTAAAAATTTCTGCACGTCTCCACATAAAAAACTTTTTTGCTCTTCATATTTTTCTTCCTTCTAGCTTTCTTTTTATATTTTTCCTCGTTCCTTTCTTTCTGTTTCCTCTTTCCTCGCTCTCTCATTCTCATTTTTCCTTTTTGTTCGTTTAGTTTGCGGAGCTGGCAGCGCTGTCGCCGGTTTATTTCCTTTTATATTGCTTTGCTTTATGCACACACACACAAACACACTCTCGTCCTGGCAGGATACACACGCACACTCGAACTATTACATATGCAATATGTGCCTGCCTGGCACTTCAAAGTTTAGCTTACATTTATTTGCGTATGTGTGTGCTTCACTTGAATTGTTATGTGAGTGCGTGTGGGTGGGGGATCCTTTCATGGCGGCCCCTAACCCCCTCCCCACCCCCCAAACCCTTACCGCTTATCCCTTTTCTCCTGCCCCCACCCCCCTGCGTGCAACTGTCCTGACGCGTTGATTGTGTTTGCATATTATACACGCCCTTTTATGTCCTATGGCAATATGAAATTTATTGTCTCCTCCTTGGGCTGGGCTGCAGCAGCCTCGACAGCCTCAACCTCAGCCTTCAGGACATCGAGAGATGGCAGCCCTTCAGCCGTTCAGCCTTGAAGGATTGCACGCATGCTGGGAGGGGAGTAGGGGACACGGGGTGAAAGTCAGAGAGCGACACAGAACAGGACATTGATTTTAATCCCAGTCGGAAGTTGCCTGCCAGCGCACAAAAGCACACAGATCCTGCTGCCTGCCAGAGCACATTTTTAATTAAAACAAGAAAAAAACAAGAGAAGAAACGTGGCAGGCCATGCGCTTTTCCAGCTGCCACAGAAAAGGGCCACAAATTGTTGCTCAGAATGGGGAAAAACTACAAGTAATGCTGGGATTAAGATGAAAGCCAAATGAAGAAATCATAGCTAGCCACCTTTTGGCACATTTAATAAAAGGGAAAAGTAAATGAAAAAGGGAAACGATATTTTTATGAAATATCTGAAAAATATGTAACATTCTCTATTATTATTTTCCTAGATTTCTAGTTAAGCTTTTAAATAACTAACGAAAATGAAACTAAAGGAAAGAAAATATTTATAAAATATGTAAAATATATTTGGCACATTTTCTATTAATATTTTCCTAGATTTCAAACTCCAAGTAACTAAAGAAATGAAAAAAGGAAAACGATTATCTTAGGATATATTTCAAATATATTCAAAATTTTTTATAAATATTTTCCTAGATCTCTAGCTAGCTTCCAAATAACCCAACATTTTCCCTGCTGACTCTGGGAAAATGTTTACAACAATGGAAAACCCAACGCCAATTCCCGATTATCGGTGGCCATGTGACATAATTCAGTCGTGATTCGCATAATGACCTTTTGCAATGCATTTGTTTCATAATGCCACCATTATGGCTTCCGCTGAGCCAGCCCGAAAAATTTGGCAATAAGGGGGATGGGTTGTAACGGTGTCGGTGTCCGATTCGGATGCGAACTCCACTTCACAACAAATGCATTCAGCCGCATGCACATGGCAGCTAGCCCTCTCGCCACTCTCGTGTGGCATGCAACCGAATGGGAGCATAAAACTAGTAGGGAAATGGTAGAACAAAGCGTTACCGAGAAGCGATTACCCGAAAAACTAACATAACACGCTAATTTATGGGCACAATTGTTTACATGTAACCCTCTCTCACTCTGCTGCCAACCCCCTCGATTGTTGTTCAGCGATTCAATTGTTCAATCTTTGAATTGTTTAGGTGTGCAGTTTTCCAACTGATTGAATATACTATGTGGCCACAGGCTGTGTGTGTGTGTATCCCTATAATTATGGCCGGGGCCCAGCTTTATGATAAATGCCCGTGCACACGGCGTATACGTAATTCAATCAGAGAACCATTAAATCGAGAAAAAGTTTTTTTGCTGCTTTTCAATATTCGCGCCGGCATTAAGCTACAATTTATTTCAATCAGCGAGCGGAGCGCACAATTTGCGTCCACAGCAGCCCCATAAAAGTGCAGTAAATTCAACAATTGTAGAGTTCAATTACGCAGCCTCCCAATACCTCTTCGTTTCTTATTTTTTTGTATTTTTTTGGTTCGTTTCAATTTCATTTCACGGCTGGCTCTGGCTCTTTTTACAATTGACAATTTAATGGAGTCTTCCGCAGTTGCGGCTGAGACCGCGAGTCGGCGAAAAGCCATTGTCTCCAGTCTCCGGTTTTCTCGGGTTTCCTTGGGTTTTCTTGGGTTTTCCCTGTGTTAACCGCTTACTTAGGCCATTATGCTCGCACTTGCTAGCTGGCCAAAGGAGGCGACATTGTATTAGCAGGCAAATTTATGGACGCGGCTTTTATGCTTTAAGGACTTTCGGCCAGACTCTGGCGGCGTTAATGGGCGCACTTGTGAATTTATGGGCATGGCCTGCGGTAAAGATAAGGATGAACTTGCCTGCGACTACGACTATTTCATAGTTAGCAGCTTGAGCTTCCGCTAAGCATGTGACTTCCTGCTGTGGAATGAGAGCATGGGTATAGGTTTAGGTCTTGGTATAGGTGGGTTACCTGGCCTCGCACGTGGCATCCCCGCCGGCGATTTTATGGCTTTCACACCTCACTTACATATTTACTATACAAATTACACTTTTTATTGCATGTGATTTGGGTTTGTTCCTGGTTCTTATACCAAGAAAGGAAGAGGGTATATTGGATTCTGAAGGTGTCTAAAAATCGTAGAAAACTATATAAAATAACAGCTTAAATTAAAAAAAAAAATTGATTTTAATCCACTTTCTTATAGTCCTCTTAAGCTATATATATTTTTCTTTGTACTACAAATAATATAAAAAATCGTAAAATAAATAAAGCACTTACAGATTATCCCCCAGTCGATTCCTGCCACCTTATTCTTTATTTCCTCTTTACTTTCCTTAGCTGGCACGTGGCAAAAGGGTTACACGTTTTCATTGAAAATTAATGGTTTATTTATATGATGTGTTGAAGCGTCGATGCAGTGGTATTATATCTTCAATTTTGGGAGTTTTGCAATTGTTTTTCCCCGTGTTGCGTGTGCCACAAATTGGGGCTGGAATTATGTGCTTGATTTTGGAGTTTTATGGCTGTTTCCCATACTTTTCCCCAACTGTCTTTGTTAGCGGTTAATCGTACATTTCCATAACTATGCGCAAATTGCAGGGGAACACGAACGCGAAGGTAATTTTATGATTAGCCTTCGTCTCCGTTCCCCCGTGTTGCATGTTGCGTGTTTATGCTAATTTCCACTGCTGTTGCACTCGGTTATGCTGAGTGTTTTTATTTTCTGTTTCGGTTTGGTTAAATATGTATGACATGCAAATGGCGGCGAACTGACTTCAATTAACTTTGATCGATTTAACAAAATGGTTAGCATTTTCAGCTCAATTAATTTGCTTTTGTTTTTTTTTATGCGACTTGTTTAATTGCAAGCGTTTCCGTTCAGTTTGTCTAATGTTTATAATTAAATAAAGGGTCTCTCAAAATGTATAATTAAAGCGAAAGACATTAAAATATTTGCGGAATTATTTATAAATTATTCAGGCTTAAAGCCGAATTTTCACAATGCATTTGCCAGGACTTTTCTGGAATGTTAAGCTGGATTTTTCATAAATAAATAGTGATTGTTGGTTGCAGATTAAACTATCACATTATAGAGTGCTAAACGAAAACTTAAATAATATATTTACTGTGATATTTAGTCTTCAAACTGCATTGCAATATCATTTTCAGCTAACAGATACTGTTGCTATTATTTTGCTCATGATTTATTTCCGGGTCTATTTTCGTCAGTTTCGTTACAAAAAATCAGCTTTTGGCTTCAGTTATCCGCAGGAGTTTTGCATAATTTCAGCATATAATATAATTCCTGGTAAAGTTTCAGTTATTTTGGTTTTTCTGCCGATGGCGTTAGTTAGAGAAATTGTTATATATTCTCATGCAGTCAGCCACATGCATATGCAGATTCCAGAAAAAAAAAAAATGGAATTAAAATAAATGGCAAAAAAACAAAAGAAGCAAAAGAACTATATATTTATTTGCATTTTGTGCGGGAAATGTTGCCTGCTGCTTTATGTTTGTCATTAGGCAAATAGTTTGCGGGCTCTGTGAAATACGAGCATTTCGCAGCGTGTGTCCTGTGTGAGTGCGGAAAACGAAGTACGAATATACAAACAATTATGGGTAAAATCAGGGAATGTGTCAGCCAGCGATTTATTTGCATATATTCCCACACACACACACCCCCACACACAGAGAGAGCATCAATGTTGGGTTACAATGTGGTTGTGGCTGCCAAAATGGCAGCATAATTTCGTGTGGCTGCTAAATTTAATGGGTTCATTAGAGGAGTGTTGCCTACTTTTCGGCGGCGCTGGCTGCTAAAAATTAATGCAAAACGTGAGTTTGTTTTTAGCGCCCGGAGTCTACGTCTACGAGAGGATTCTTCTTGGTATTTATATATATTTTCTTGGTTCATCAGAGCTGACAATTTGTCGTTTTATTGGGAGGTTGGTGAAGTGTTTCAATTGTTTAATTTTGTTTATTTTAATTAATTGAAAATGTAATGTTAAAATTTTTAAAAGGTAAAATAAAGTTTAGAAAAAGCTAAGAAGGAATAGCAACTAATATTTTTTTATAATAACGCTTTTTAATAATTTATTTGGTAATAAAAAGGATATTTTTGTGCTATTTAAAGATTAAAAAGATACTCAACACGTAAATATCTGTCAAATTCTTTATATAACATTTTCTATAACATTTTAAACTTTTTTGTTTAATAATTGCTCAATAAATTCCACATTAATAGCAGTATTTAATAAAAATAGCTCCCAAAAAAACCCACCAAACGCGTTTTAAAAATAAAATTTCCCCCAATAAAAGTTTCCCTGCTATTTATATTTCTTTTCCCTTTTTTTATGCTCGATCTTTGCTGTTTTTTTTAAATGGGTTGCTGGCAGCACTGCCGCTCATTATTCTTGTTGCTGCTTTCTTGTTGCTCAGGAAAATTGTGCTACTGTTATTATAATACTTTTATGCTGTCGTTTACCCTCGCTGATGCTCCTGATGCTGCTGCTGTTGCTGCTCCTGGTGGTGTTGACTTAGTCGAGAGCAATTAACATGCAAATAAGGCCTATTAGTTACCCAAACGTCAGCCTGTCAGCTGCTGTGTCTCCCACAACAGCCACGCCCCGTCGCACCTTTTGGGGGGTCTTTAAGGAGCAAAGGACTGACTGCTGCTGGCTGCTGGCTGCTGGCTCCTTTTTTGCCTGGATGGACGCTCACTTTAATGACTTACTAATTTCAAGTTGGCCGCTCGCTGCTCGCCGGGCGGAGTATCGTTAAAAATCTTAATTGGCAATTTAGCAGGGAGCGGAGAATGCACAGGGAAGATCGTAATGCTCATCGTTGGGTTTAGTGTTATGCTTTTTGAAGGAGGGGTTAAGGGACGACCGTGAAAACTTTTGATTTCCAAAGGGTCAATCCTTTGTCTTTAATCTAATCACCTAGGACTAGAACGACCCGACGTTTTTATGAAGTTTCCTGCCCTGCATTCGGCAATTAATGTTAATTGATCACTTAATTTCGAGCGTTTTCCATTAAAACTTTTCCTCGGTTCAGAGGGGGCGCCAAAGTTAAAGCCAGAGAGTACGATTTGGTTTTGGGCGAACTTCCCTCCTTGCTCGAAATTGTGCGCCCGCCTTGATTTACATTCCAGGAGTCCGAGACCGAGAACGAGTCCTGTGCCCATCACACATTCGCACCGTGTGCCGCAGCCATGCAAGTTGAATTAACATGAAAAAATATTGACCCACACACTAGCACACACACATTCACGCACACATACGCTGGCAAACACACGGGCGCGAAAGGTCCTGCTGCAATTTATAGCTGCAGTGTCCTGGTCAGTGTGGGAAAATGTTTGAGCACACTTTCGCACACAGGCGTTCACAGGAGCCCATTTTGCCCACCGGCGTGAATGTTACTGGCAGCTTCAGAGAACACAAATGCAATCGTGGGCGGCTACACTATAAGAAATTAAATTTAGGGAAAACTGGGTTCTACAGAGCAACAGAAAAGGGTAATTTCATGGCCTTCAGAGAGTAGAAATAGAATTGAATAGAAAAATTCTTAATAATAGGGTTTTACAAAAGATAAATATCATTTATCTTCTAGCTTATCAATTTATAAATATTTTAAAAGCAATTTTTAATTAAATTATTTATTATTTATCTTGTAGTCTTATAACACTTAATATTTTTATTTATATTTTAAGTATAATTTACGCTCTCCTCTTTCAGTGACTCTTTAAATTTAATACTTTGGAATTTTACCAATTTTTTGTTCGCTGTGTACATGTGTCTGGCGGGGACTTACCCTTCGCAGGACCGGCCAACGCACACACAATGAAGGTGTGTGCTGACAACGAATGCTGTGGGTGATGATCCAGGTTGATTTATCTACTGGCGCCGAGGTTAAAAGTTTTGCGCATACTTCCATTGTTTAGGTCAGTGTCTCCCTTTGTGTGGCTGCCACAGTGGCAGGACCTTCTCTCTCTCTCTTTTCATATAGGACACCCTACTCCTTCGACAGCAGGCTGGCAGACAAGAGGTTATGCAAATGTCAGCCCCTTGCAATTATTCAACCTTTGGCCGGACTACAGAGAGCGAGTTCTTTACTGATATTTGCCTCACCAATAACGTTTATTTAATCCATGATTATTTTATTGGTTTAGCTGAGAGCTCACAGGACATCGTCCGGAGGACAGCCAGGCAGCTCATTACGGAAGCCCCGCTGCCAGAGCCTGACTAATTATGGAGCCTAGCAGGTCGTTATGTATGCGGGTTTTTTGCCAAAAGCCTTAACCAACTACGCCCTACGTTGGCCTGAGTCCTGCGTCCTGCCTACATCCTTCGACCCACGCCACTCCAGGGGCTCAAGGCCATGCCCGGAGTATCGGCAATATTTTGCTGACGTCTCTCCGAAATCCATCATTTTCCCCAGCCGTCTGCGACACGTGGTCTCCGCAGCTGGCTAATAAATCTTAATCAGTCCGGTTTTCGGTCTCCAGGCTCTCGAGCTCCGAGCTCCGAGCTCCGGGTGGCTGCGGTCTCCGCCTAATTTGCGGTTCTCCTCCTCGCCATTGGAGGCGATGGCTTATCAACTTATCAACCCACGGCCGCCATTGATTGGCCCGCCGTCGAGCATAATCGCAAAAGCTTTTCAATGCTGATAAGTTTATTTATTTCCAGGCCTAGAGCTTAAACTACTATCCTCTCTCTGAGGAGAGGACGGGGACGTGCTTCTGTTGCTTCCTTCGCGTCTAGAACAGGTCTCCCAGCTCGTTCAGGAGATGCTTGAACCAGTCTCCGGTGGCAGTGGTGGTCCTGACGGGAACGGTGGTTAAGTTCCAGGGAGCCGCCGTGGTGCTGTTTCCTGGCCATGAACCTTGAGTCGAGTTTGTGGGCCACCAGGGATTGTAGGTACTGTTTCCAGTCGAAGGTGCTGCGGTGGAGTTTGTGGGCCACCAGGGATTGAAGGTACTGTTTCCAGTCCAGGGTGCATCAGTGTTGTTGGTGGGAACCCACGGATTGTAGGTACTGTTTGATCCCCATTGTCCATTAGTGCTGTTCGTGGGATACCAAGTGGTGTTGCAGGGCGGGAAAGGAGTGGTCGTGCCAATGGTGGTAAAGTTGGGAGTGGTGTTCGTGTTGGGCCAGTGGGTGGAGTTCCAGCCGGGTTGACCGGTGGTGGTGTTATTGGGCCACCAAGTTGTGTTTCCAGTCCAGGGTAAATCAGTGTTGTTGGTGGGAACCCACGGATTGTAGGTAGTGTTTCCCCAAGGTCCTTGAGTAGAGTTGGTGGGATACCAAGGACTTGCAGTAGTGTTTCCTCCCCAAGGTCCTTGAGTAGAGTTGGTAGGATACCAAGGATAGGTAGTATTTCCCCAAGGTCCTTGAGTAGAGTTGGTAGGATACCAAGGACTAGCAGTAGTGTTTCCTCCCCAAGGTCCTTGAGTAGAATTGGTAGGATACCAAGGATTAGTAGAATTTCCTTCCCAAGGGGAAGGAGTGGTGGTGTCAATGGTGGTAAAGTTAGGAGTGGTTTTCGTATTGGGCCAGTGGGTGGAGTTCCAACCGGGCTGGCCGGTGGTGGTGTTCTGAGGAGGCAGCACAGTGCTGTTCTGGGGCGGCTGTTGGGCCAGGCAGTTGGCCAGCTCGTTGGTAGCTTCGTTTAGCTTAATCACAGCCTTGGTGAACTCACGGATGACACAGGCCTTGCGGCGACGGTAGTCCTGGCGGGCAACATGCACATTGTCCCCGCTGAACAGGTTAAGAACCTGGAAGAAAGAGCGAGCTCAGCTGTAGATCCCCTAGAGAGAAGTTATTCCAAGCTAAGAACTTACCGCATCGGCGTAGCAAGAGTAGCTGTCGCTCTCCGAATCCAGGACGGCGCATCCAATCATCTCCGCCTCGAAAAGCTCCCGCTGGCCATCATAGTGTCCCTCGATGGCTCGCTCGTTCACTTTGTTGCAACGCTGAATTTTGTAGCCAGCCGTTATGAGGATCTCAATGTTGTCCACCGTGTAGAGGGCAGCACAGTCCTGCACATTGGCGAGGTCATCAGCCTGAGGCTCCTGCAGGCGTCCAGTGAGGGCATCGAAGAACAGGGACTGAAAGATGTCCGCCTTGGAGGTCTTGAATGGTTCAACTGCCGCGAACGCCTGAAGGATTAAAGAGTGGCGATTGCATAAAGTGTTCCAGCTTCTCCTTAAAGGATTTCCGGTCTCACCTGGGCGCTGACGAGCAGCGAGCACACCGCTAATATTTTGCAAAGAACCTTCATCTCCACGGTTCGAGTCGCTTCTGAGCTGGAACCTCTGGCAGGTGACCATTTTAAGGCGGCGCGCATTTGATTTCTAATATATTATTTTTATTCTGGTTTCCTTAATTGCATTTATCTATAATTGTTCGGAGCCCGGCAGACACAATCAGGCGGGGCAGGTGATAAGACTTAAGCAGTCTAATTGATGATAAGGCGCCAAGTGGTCGCAGTGCCGTCACCATGATAAGAGCCATCGAATGTGAAGACGGAACTGGGTGTGAAGTGGCAGGAAGCCCGGGCAGCCAGGTGACACATCGTGGGACTTGGGGAACTCCATTGAATAATAACATATTAGGTGTTTATAGAGGTATGCTATTAAAAACAAGGGAAAATTTTGGCTGGATTTTCCAGGAAAAAAGTAAAGTAATTTAAAAAATAAAGATTAAATATACTTATAACTTTTAAGTATGTTGTTACTGTTCAATTTCTTGTCAAGATCTGTAGATTTCACAGAAAAATAAGAAATCTACAAACTCTTGAAGTTTATTCCTGTTTAATTATAAATAATCACTTCTTTTAGTTGAATGAAAACCTTTATTTTATTAATTTTGCATAGTTAAAGCTTAGTTAGCCAGAGACATATCCTCCAGCTCCTGGTGGTGCTTCTCTGGGACCTGCTCCTTGGGAATCTGAGCGGGCTGGAAGGGCTGAGGCTGCTGCTGCTGCTGCTCAACCATCTCCCTCTGAGCAGGTACCTTAGCCAGACAGCTGTCAAAGTCATTGGCGATCTGAATTGACTGAACCTTGGCCTCGCTGACGGCAGCACTGATGCAGTTGGTCCTGGCGGCGCTGACCTGGGTCTCATTGGAGTTGAACTGAGTCTGTGTGGTGTAGGCCAGCGAGTTGGAGGTGTCCAGCAGCTGCAGGTTCTTGTCAAACTATCAGGGAACAAGTAAAATTAAGTTATAAATTTTAAAATAAAGTTATAATAATAATATGCACTCACAGTGGACACGGTGCAGTTGAGGAATCTGGCGGAGTCGGTCTCGTTGCGGCACAGCTGCAGGTTCTGCTCGAGGGTCAGGAGCTGGGCACGGATCTGGTTGACGGTGGTGTTGCTGCTCTGGACATAGGCCACTTTGGTACGGTTGGCTGACTCCTCGCAGGCATTTGTGGAATTGGCCAAAGTGTCGCCGTTCTTCTGGCTGGCATTTAGGTAGTTGTTGGCACAGGTCTGGGCGGCAGGTGTCAAAGCCCTGGGCTCCAATTCACCACCCAAGACCATGCGGAAGAGGGCGCTCTCAAGGCCGGAGCTCTCGCCAAAACGAGGCACAGCAGTGACCTGGGAAAAGGATTTTTAAGGGATTTTTAAGATAATTTTTAAGAGGAATTTACAAAAGACTTCCTTAGAGAAATTTTAACAGAATTTTTGGGAGCATTTTCGGGAGCATTTTTAGGAGGATTTTTAGAAGGTTTTATAAGGATTTTAAAGAGGATTTTTTGAAGGGGATTTTCAATGTTTTGTTTTCTAAAAAAACCGATTTTAAATAATTTATTTAATATTCTAGACCATATCAACTAGTTTTCTATTATTTTTAGTTGATTTTTCTAATCTGTCATTGTACATTTTTCATATATATATTGCTGGCTGGTCAAGTATATTGCTTATATATCTATAGTATAATCAAAGATAGCATTAGACACGCGCCCAAGAAATTTATTTAGTTGAAGTACACGTGTCCCTCTGTACTCAGTGATCAGGTGATGTTTTCTACACTATTTTACAGAGGTTTTTCCTTTAAAATTTATAACAACTCACGCTGAACAGGGTCACGGCCAGCAGGATAACTTGTGTGTAGAGCTTCATTTTCGCTTTGGAACTGATCTTACTTCAATTACTACCTAAACACAGTCTGCTGCCGCTTTTATACCTCTTCTCAGTGAGAAGATCTTACTCTGAAACTAAAATTAACCAGGTTACCTCTACTAATTGGCAATGCACTGGAGATAAGATAGAAAACCAAACAAGAAGACACGACAAATGTTCATCTAATTGGCTTTCTGCACGGCTAAAACTCATCTCCCAAAAAACGGGGCTGAGAGAGATAAGCAGTTGCCAGGTTCAGACCCACTCCAATCAGAGGGTTCCATGTCGCTGGATTGATAACACCTCTAGGGTCTGTGGGGTCTGGCAGTCTGCTGGCTTTATCTGGAATATATAATAATACTGTGATATAAGACCACACATTTTTGGGGCCTAGCTGAATCACGCAATCTCAAGCTCTGAGAGCCACTTGGGGTAATGATTGCAATCTAACGATTACATGGCTATAAATCAAAGAGCTGGGAGCTCTCGGGTTTTGCGTATTCCAAGAACTCCTGACCGGTTCCCAGAACCACTAACTGATTGCCCGAAAGCCTGATAACTAACTTCGCTTTGGCTAAGGTCACTGAAAGTAAAAACCCAATTTCCATGAATTCAGTTATCTTAACTTTGGGCCGCATTTGTGTATCGATCTAACAGCGCTATCGACAATTGAAAGTAAACAAAAAACAAAAACAAAAAACAAAAGTTTGCTGCCTCTTAATGAATAAATTGACTGTCATCTAATTAGCCTTTCACGCTCTGAAGTCGTGCCTAGCCTGAAAATAACATAGCTATGTACATTTCTTACCTCAATTGTGGGTCCTCTTCCTTGGGAGTCTGGGCCGGAGCCAGAAGGCTTCTTTTGGCAGTTGTGTATTTATCAAAAACACACACACACACTCACTCGCCATTCTTGGGCTCTCAAGGAGACAAAAGCCGAGGCAGCCCGTCTCCGGACTCCACGTGTGCCGGCTCACATACACCTTGCGATAGACCAAACAAGATTTATAAGCTGAGACATTGTTCCAGGCACCTTCCGTGGAAAAGTCGTCGCAACTCGAACGATTTATCAAAAGCATAAACTGCAGGCGGAACGGAAAAGGTGGCTCGAGGACAACTTTTGGTGGTGATGCACTGGAAATAAAGTAAGGTTTATTTAAGGACTTTAACTTATTAATATAAACAAATTATTTTAAATGTTAAATTAAAAGAAAACTTGCAAATCTACTTTAAGAATTATTTTTTAAACCTTTTCTGTGCATATCAGTTAGATATTTATTAAGTTTTTAAACCTTATACCTGTTTAAGAGTTCTTTCAGAATAATTTTTATTTAATTATTTCAATCAATCTTTGCCTAAAAACCTAAATTTTTATATACTTATTTTAAGGAATTAACAGGCTTTTCTCTTGTTAAATATTTTATTATTTTCTTATTAAAGTTTCAAGCAAACGCATATGTTTTTACTTCCTATCAAATAATAATTTCTTGCCATAACAAAACATGAATGAATACACTTTTCCTAGAATTTCTACACAATCAATTAGCTGTGGTAATTCACAAATATTTATTTGCTAACGAAAAATCAATCATTCTGAAAGTAAGCTTTATGAGAGGTATGAGAGGTGACATAATTGTTGATAAACTATAGACTTTTTGCAAAAATAAATAAAAAGAGTCACACTTCCTAGACAATTTGTTTTTTCTTTACCAATATGGTTTCCTTTTATTCTTAGCTCAGATTTTTTACAGTGCAGATCCTGCCAGGCGCATCTGGTCGCCCCGGAACTTCCCGGGAGCCAGATTTAACGGGGCGACAAGTGCTAATTTGAATGTGGGCAGCCGTTTTATTTGTCCTGACAGTCCCACCCAGCGGAGGTAAGCCACAAGTCACGGCTCCAGTTCGCTCCCAAATCAGATTGGGTTGTCGCTGCCGGTGTCATATCATTTTGGCTGATGGTCTCTCAGTCTCCCAGTCCCATTGCCAATTCCCCCGCACTGTGGCCGGGAGTGACTCTTGTTCCTCGAGCGTATTCCTGGAGTGGTAAGTCATGTAATGCGCTTGAAGTGGCTTTACACTGCGGCTTCTGTGCCAGCAGCCGCTTCTGTTTCAGTTTCGGCCTCGGCCTCGGATCTGTTGAGATCTCGAGTGGCTGTTAAGCACTTTCATTACACAGGCCCGAAAAGCGCAATGATTTATGCGAGTTATGAGGGGAGACAGCTCAGCTCGAGTGTCGCTTTAAATACGCGGAGCACGGAGCACGGGGCACGCTGACTGCTGTCATTAAAAATGGAATGGCCAGGACGGGATGTATATGGTTGGTATGGATATTGTTGCGCATTGTTTGCCACCGTTGTTGGTAATGCCTTTGCCGCTGTCACCTCCTTTGTTTGCTGCAACTCGACTGGCAAATAAATGCGCGGTCTAGACAGTCACGCACAATGGCAGTTTTAATTTTAAGAGTGCAACCGGAAAAGAGCGAGGCACAGGACAGCGGGGCTGGACGAAGTGGGAGATGAGTCCTTAAAGAGGACTCGTATTTCAGAGATGAGTTTCTGTGGAAAAGTCTGTAAATGTAAATTTAAATTTATCCGAAGCCAGATGTGGCTTCAATTAGTATATAAACAATTTTTACTCATTATTTTTATAGAAATATGTTGATAAGATAAAATAATTGTAAAAGAATATAACATAATAATATAATTTCCCCAAAAATTATCATATTAAATTATGGATAAATATTAAAAGTTTAATACCGCTTTGAGGAGTATATAAAAAGCTAATGAATTAATTTAAAAACTATTCATAATATATTTAAAATATTGTAAAAGTGAATATTTTCAATGAATAATTATTTAAACAAGCATCTAAAATAATAAAATACATACAAAACTATCTCGAACAATGCCTAACATAATTTTAAATACACGGAAAATAACTCATACTCTCTTCTAAATAAAACAACTCTGTTGAGTCAGCTTATAGTCCCGATAAAAATAATGATAAATCAAACAAATGGCTGTGCTTACCCCGCTTTATCGCTCGCAGCTCAAAATAAACGCTCGTTTTCAGTTTCCCCGGGACTTAGTGCCAGAGATAGTGGCTGCAGGTGAGTCAGGTATTTATAAGTTTTTAAGAGTGCTTGAAAACTGCATAAACATTCACTTAATACACTGAGATCAATTAAGTGTGTGCACTCCATTTAAATGTTGGACTTTTTCTCCCCAGGTGCTGAAGAGCTCTCACCTCCCGCCTCTCAACCTCTCTCTCTGTGGCACCAAAAGCAAAATGCGTAATAAGTTTTTTATGCAAATTTCCCAGGGAAAACTTTTCCCACGTCAACACTTTATTCCATTGTAAATTATTTGCATTAATTTATTTTTAGTTTGCATTTCTCTCTGCCCTGCAAAATGATATATAAATTTTATATATTTATATTTTTTTGAAGCGCCATTTCGGAGAACATTAAAAATGTGTAACATGTAGCTGCTGAGTTCTTGTTGTTTGCCGAACACACGGCAGCGTTTTTTGTTGTGTTCTCTAAATGTTAATTCAATGCAACATTTTCGTGTTGCTCGGCATTTGCTGCCATGTTTTAAAATGAATACAAAAAAGCCAAAGGAGAGCGAGGTGGCACACCCGCTCTGCCACATATGAGTGTGTGTCTGTGTGGAGGGAAAACTCAGCTGGAGGGCCTTGATTTCTGTGACAATATTTGTGCGGTCTAATGGCAAAATGGCATTTGAATTTTAGTCCAATGCTTATTGAGATTTAATCTGATTGTAAATGTGATTTACATTTTTCAAGGGGGCGACAGCAGAATTTGCATTTCAAAGCGACGGAAATGCCGGCTAAATCGGAAAGGCGCTGGCGCTCTCGCTCGCCGGGCGTTGGACGGAAGTTTTTATGCGAGGACTCATGAAATTTATTAACGCTTTCATTGCACGCCGGGGAATAGCAGGGGATAAAGGGGATAAAGGCCAAGAGGAGGTTGCATGCTGTAACATTTCCTTTGTGTGTCGTAGATTTACTGGTTCGCCCCGGGTTTTTCCAGTTGATTTTACAGCGCTTGGATATTACGTTTTAGTGCTGCTCGCGCTCTCTGCCTTTGTTACCGCTTAGAAGTGCCTCAAAGTTGGCCGGAATGCGAGCTTTAATCAAGTTAAATGGCGCGCAAGGGCAGGTGCTGCATTTAGTGGGGCTTTAGCTGCCCCGGCAGGCCACAACTGGCAGTGTGGTGGCCGGGGTCGACTAACAGCAATTAAAGTGCATTAACCACATGATGCGTTTTGCACTTAAATCCACACACACTCAGTCCCTCTCCCACTCGTGGGTCACTGCATCTGTTGCAGTTGCAGTTGTAGTTGCATTTTCACTTGCAACAGTTGCACTTGCCGCGCTTGAACCTGAACAGGCACACGCACACGCATCCACATCCGCTTCCGTTTCCGGCGGCAGCCAAGCCACGAACAGGAAGCGAGTGTTGCCGCTTTTGTTGCTACAAAGGACACTGCGGGAAAATTTGCATAAAGTCAAGGATATGTCACTAACTTGGGGGATAAACTTAAACCATTAAATCTAATACATAAAATATTACTAAAATATATTTTATTTTTCAAATTTCTCTAGGCCCCGTCCTCCCCTTCTCTCAGTGTAAATTCTAAAAAGTATTTCCTGGAGTGGGAGTCCGGAAAAAGCACCTGGCCAGCGGGCGGATGGCGGCAACATGTGCATCCTAATAAAAACTAATTAGGGCTCTCCATCCACATTTACAGCCGCTTCCCCCACCATTACATATCCCAGCATCGGTGGTCAGCAAACTGTTGCTGCTGACTGTCGCGTGACATCAAAAGT
Organism: Drosophila ogumai; assembly: GCA_018904815.1. Classification (NCBI taxonomy): domain Eukaryota; kingdom Metazoa; phylum Arthropoda; class Insecta; order Diptera; family Drosophilidae; genus Drosophila; species Drosophila ogumai. Next base: position 16,084 of record JAEIIJ010003393.1, read on the forward strand.
TCTATTTTAGTTTATGTTGCGAGTGATGGTGCTCCCCCAACCTCTCCACCACAGGCCGAAATACATTCCGGGCCCCAGGGCTCTTTCGAGTCTGATTGTGACAGTCCATGGACGGGCTGGAGCCCCAAAAACCTCGATCCCCGGATACCCCAACGAACCACTGGAGGTTAAATGTTCCCTTGGCTGACACGAGGAATTTAATTTCGTTCCGGCAAAGACAAATACAAAGGCAGACGTCAAGTTATTAGCAATATAAACACACATGTGCCGACAGTTTACTTTCCATTTTCCATTTTCCATTTCCATCTCCCCGGAGTCCCTTCGAAAATTTCTGCGTAGGTGTAAGTGTGTGTGTGTGTGTGTGCGGAGCTCATTTAAAAGTCCCGAAAAGAGCAAGCGAAATCAAACAGCAAGCAGTGAGCAGCGAAAAAGTGTATATTAAATTGTAGGTAAAGCCAAAAAATTCTCAGGAAATCAGTAGGTGCCAGGGGAAATCAATAATTACCTGACTAAAGTCAAAACCTATATTTAATTTAAGAGATCTTGAGTAGGTATGAAAGTATAAGTCACTAATGTTCAGATAGTAAACAAAAAAGTTTGAAATTCTTATGAAATCTCTTTGACGTCACTAAAATTTCTCAAGAAATTTTGCAAACAAAAAAAAAGAGAGAGAGCTAATGATTAGATTTCTAATAATTTCTCACGAATTTTGTGAATCCAAAAAAAAAAAGAGCTGGTTAATGATTAGATTTCCTATATCTCAACACCGATCATCACTGAACCGCTGACCAATCGGAGGGCTTAGGTTTTACTTTCCAGTCCAAGGGGAAATTTTTACGCCTACTTTCACCCCGAGTCTCCCCTTCCCAAGTGCATTTCCCCCGTGTCCGTATGGTTTCCTTGGGCTTAAGCGGATATAAACTGTTCCATAAGCTGCCGTTGGACTTTTAATTTAAAACTTTTGCCCCATATACACCCACCCACACAGAGAGATCCACCAAAAGCCCCCGAGGACGTAATGCAATCAGCAAACAAAAGACAAAAGGCGGCGCTTTCGATTTTTGCCCCTTTTACTTCGGATTTCAGGGCGGGATTTCATTTGGTCAGCGGTGGGGGAACGGAGGCTACTTAAGCCAGGATTAAGTGGTAAGTCGCAGTATTTTGCACCTTGAGAATGGGGAGGGATAATGCTGGGAAATGAAGCGACAGGATAGCTTTCATTTATTATGATATGTAGCTAAGGAGATTTTCATTTAAAAGAGTTTTTATTAAGTGAAAGAATTTAATTGTTAAATAAAATAATTTTCAGAGCAGCAGAAACTAAATATAAACAAACAAATATATATTTTATACAACTTTCAACCCCAAAATAATATTTATAAGAACAGTAAACACCACAATAAATTATTTTCAATTAAGGAAAATCCATACTTAAATTCACTTTATTCTGCCACTGAAGCCACACATCACTCCAACTTTTTCATCTGCCAAATAATAATAGTTCGACGAGAGAGCTGCCATGGAGAAGAAAAAGTTTGCCGTTTGGAATATTTAAGAGCCAGTGAATTTTCCACATTATGCCAATCAAGCTGAAGCCGAAGCCGAAGCCGAACGTCGAGGCAATTATTAATTGTGAAATATCAATCAGCAGAATATGATAAATGAGCTTTAACTTTCCGTTTTAGCCTGCGAGAAAAGGAACCTTTCAACGGATGAGGGAATTTGTGCCGAATTGTGGCAACAATGAAAGGAGCAGCCACTTGGCAGATGGATTGCCGGATGACTGCTTTATTTTCGGGCTTAAAGTGGCATTCAAACAGTTTGAAGGAATAGTGAAGCAGACATGACACCTCACCTTGCTTGCCTTTCAGCAGCAAAAGTTAATTAACCATAAGTGGGCGAGATGGTTCGAATAGTTTCTCTCTTGGCCATAAATGCAATCTAGGCTGCATTGGCTAATTGCATTGTTTCCAGCCAACAAAGCGGCCAGTTGGCCAACAGACTAAGCCAGCTGGGCCTTTGTCTCGCTCGCTCGCTAGATGGCCGTAATGAAATGGCTTAAGCGGATATAAGCCGGTCCGTGAGAGGCACTCGTTTGGGGGGGAACAGAAGACAAAAGATGCTGCTGGCCAGATTAAGTCGTAAATTGCTGCGTTTCGGACGGCCAAAAGGTGTCATTGTCATCTGATAGAGTGCATGCAGCTACATATATTCCCATCCCCGATCCCCAGTTAATCTACAGTCTTGGGCATAATTAACAAGATATGGCCGGGCACAAAGCCTTTTCGCTTTTCGCGCTTTTCTTTACTTTTTTTGTCAGCCGGAAAGGCTCTGACACACACACATCAGCATTCCATTCTTCTGTGACAGGTTTTTAAATTAAATCGCAGTATTATGGCGGATAATTGGCCGCTTGGCAGCTCGTTTCGTCGCAAAAAATAATTAAGGACACGCCGAGTGCAGAAGGGGATCTCTCAGATCCAGAAACAATCAATGCAAGGCAACATTTATGACTGGCCGGGGAGGAGGTGTCCTTTGTTGCCACATCTGAAGGTGACTGCAGCTGGGAGAGTGAAGCACTTGAGGGCCCTTTAATTTGCGGCTCAAAGAGCTTAAAAGTCCATTACTATCTGGCGAGCGGGCACGAAACTTTGTCCAGTAATTTCCCAAATGAAAACCCAATTTCAGGCGCGGTGAAAGAGTTTTTCCCCCCTCGCAATTTATTGGACTTTAATCTTTTGCGTACTGATTCGGCAACTTATTACTTAAGTTCCCGCTAAATATTTCAATAAACTTTGGCCAAAGTTCGCAGGCGAAATTCCTGGGGAAATCGATGGTCAGATGCCAACTGGTGGCGGATAATCTAATCTGGCAGCGACTAGGGATTCGAGCTACAATAAAAATCAATTTCCATATTCAATTTGCTTAAGTGGCGGGCCCTCCCGGAAAATGGTTGAAAAATGAAAATGAGCCTCGCCCTTATAGAGGCTGTAAAACTATTGAGTAGCCCGAGTTGAGTCAGCACTTTAGCCAGGCCAATGATGATGATGATGGTGATGGTGATGGTGATGGTGGTGCTGAGGCCTTTGATTCCCACTTTTGTGGCTCCAGAATAACTCCAGAGAGAAAGGAGTCCCAAGTCCGAGGACACGACATTGTGTGACACATTTCCATTTTGGGGAATTTCTTCATTTCTGCTTTGTTGCCTCGGCTTTTATTTACTGCGAACAACGGACAGGGAACAATGCACTGCAATGGCTGGCTGCTGGGTGCTGGGAAATGCGAAAATGGGATGGAAAACAACGCTGGAAACAGTGGAAATTGTGAGCTATTGTAGCGGCGCACGTAGCGACCTTAAAACCAGTTTGGCCTAAAAGTAGGCTTTAATAAA
>JAEIIJ010003394.1:0-10026 GCA_018904815.1 Drosophila ogumai
AAAAAATATAAGAAACAGCGGAGAGACTACAAAATTAATAGTAATAATTGGTGAATTGCAGTTAGCTTGTCTCGGCTCCCCAGAGACTATGTATATATATAATTGTATATATATAAAACAATCGCCGTTTGTAAAAAGTGTGTGTACTTTCAATTTACAATTCAAATTTTGGATTTTCTCTCTCTCTCTCTCTCGTTTCTTCCGATTCTGCTTCTATTTTGGCTCTCTTTCTCCAATCCTCTCGCTTTGCTGTTCTTCGTCTTCCCCAGAGAGCTTGGTTGCTTGGTTTTTCCGCGTTTTATGTTTTGTTTTCGTTAGTTTTTTTTTTTTGTTCATTTTTCTTTTTTGGTTTTTTTTCGTTTTTGCAAAAAGCAAAAGCAAAAGCGATTTATGCGGCTTGAAAAATATCAACAGCTTCTCGGCTCCATATTTCGAAATCGTTTATCCACAAAAAGAACGAAAAAAAAAAAAATTATAATTTTAAAACGAAACGAAATACGGAATAGCCGGAAAAATAACCCCCCATTTCGTTTGTTTTTCCCCCCTTTCCGTTTCCACGTCCAAGAACTTGAATTATTGAAGGACACAGCAGCCCTTCTTCTTGCTCTTCTTCTCATCGATGACCACATGACTAGCGGAGATGGGTCCCGGCACCACCTGTTTGGACACCTGTCCCAGTGAAGTGACACCGTTGTTGTTGCCACCGCCGCCGCCGCTGGTCAGCTGATCGGTCGCCTTGCCCGCCTTTCCGGCGCCAGCGTCGGCAGTGGCAGAGGCATGGGAATTTGTACCATTTTGTGCTGTTGCTAGATTCTGCGAGAGCTGTAATAATAAATTCATTATTTATTAATTAGTAAATAATATATAATAAGGCTCGGACTAAGCTCACATTGGTTTTGGTCACGCTCTCTCCGATCGCCACTCCTCCCCCATTGCAATTGTCATCCGCATGTGCTGTGCTGCCGTTGCCAATGGTACGATCCTCCGTGGGTGTAATGGGCTGGCCGCCTACAAAAAATATATAGTTTTTAAAATATTTATTATAAAATATCACCTATTCTGATTTTAATAAATTATTGTAATACGTTAGACTCTTCAAATAGTTAATAAATACAATATATTACATTTCCCTGATCTTGGGCTGGTAAATACATATCGTTACAGGTATTCTCATCAACAGACCACAGCTATTTCCCACAAGCAGCGAAACAATGCCTTATTCCTGTCATAAATGACCACAACTTTATCACATGGAATTACTTTATAGCAAAAAAAAAAAATGGTTTATATTGCATGGGGAAATATAGTAGTCTTGAAGCTATATTGCAGGCTTAATTGCGCCAACTGATAACAGTATAAATATTACTTAATTTAAAGGCAATAAACGATAGAAATAGCATTTATCATCACAGATTTACACACTAAACAGGACTACGTCAATGATAACCAACAAAATTTTTAAAATTATTTTACTCTATTTTGTATCTTTTAATGGGTCATCCCAAATTTAAAAAAAAAACTCACCTCTGATCATACTGACAATCTCGTCAGCCTCCCGTGAGAGATCGCCACCGGGACGAAAGGGATTATCCCAGCCGGAATCGGTGCTGTGGGAAGAAAAAGAAAATCATAGAATATATTTTTGATAAACTATATTATAACCAGGAAACCAACCTCTGCTGGCGATCGTAGGCCGCTCCCAGGCCAAGTGTCTGCTGTTGCATCATCCCCGTCGCTGCCGTCGTGGACATTGTTGGGTATAGGTCGAGGTCGTTACTGTTGTAGGGATAGCCGTCACCGGCTAAAGAATCGTCCGGCAAATAGTCCGGCTGCTGTGGCTGGCTGCTTTCGTAAATGGAGACGCGTACTATCGAACGCTCTGATCTGGAAAGGGAAAGCACACAAAATACAAATCGAATTAGAGACATGTACTGTGCACAATTATTATTATTATTATATCGCGGGGCTGTGTGTTTGAACTTAAATCACGCATCGGCGCATGTGACCTTAAAATAGCTTAGCAACTGCGTCATCTAGCCCGAGGAGGAGAGCCACCTCAATGTCAATTAAATTAAGTCATTTGCCAATTGGCTTTTCAGCAAGCACACAAAAAAAAATACAAAAAGCAAAAACAATTGATGGAAAAGCCCCTCAGCAACTTTCTCGATTTGGCCAAAACGGCGGCTAGGCTATTGACCACATTGCAAATCCCAGATTCCGATATGGACTTGACATTTGGACTAGGATTGGTAATGGAGGGAAACCAGTTTAGTTTACTCAATCTTCTCCGAATCCGAGATGGGGGCCTGGATGACAAATGATCTGAAATATTCTTCGATTTCTTCCTCGGTTTGTAACCCAAACTCCATCCTGTTTAATTTTATTATATGTTTTTTAGATATTTGTTGTATTCTTCTTTTTTCGATATTTTTTAACTGCACAAAACACAAATTTCAAAGGTCACTATAGAGGAATCACAAAATTCAACATCTGATATAAATCCTAGTGTTCCACTTTTTTTTTTCCAGCTATTTTTGGTATAAAATATATTTTGGAAAGCTATTTGGACCATTTGTTAGTTTCCCGAAATATACAAGGCCATATTTCTTGGGCCTTAAAAGATCTGTGTTCCTCCAAACAGAATTTATAGTTTCTGGAATGTTTTTCGGTAAAAGAATATTATCAAAAGGGAGGAGAAACGCGCGCCAAAGAATTCTTGAATAAACAAATTGGAATTTAAGTTTCCTCGTGTTTGTGTTTGTGTTTGTTTCAAGAGTTTTTAAAAAGTACTGAAATAGTTATTGGTTTAAAAAATAATTTTATTAAGTTTTTAGTCATCGTTAATATTAATTAAAGGTATTAACCCTCAAAGAATATTTAAACATGCATTAAATTGATCGAAAAGGTATCACTATTTAATTAAAATTGAATTTATTTTTAGTTTATTGGCAAAAACCTGTAGTCTGGAAATCCATGGGATTTTATGGCGCACTTTTTTCTGTATATTTATAACTGGTTTATGCCGATCGATGACTTCATTTATGGCCCGTATCGGTCGGATTGTGTGTGAAAAGCCTGAGATTTACTGAGCCGAAACGTACTGTATGATCTAAGAATGGGAATGTGAATGCCAGATTTAGTTTATAAGAACTTAATCTCCCAGGGGGAACAACAACAACGACGACAACAACAACTTCCATTCACTTCCTACAGCCTCTATCTTTCGTTCATCTCTCTCTAGGGTTTTTTATTATGGCCATTGTCCCCAGAACTTTGAACCCTGAAAAAACCTGTCCAAAAAAAAGAGAACCCAACAAGTAGCGAATAAATAAAATAGAGAGCCTAACATCGGCGGAATCACACACAACAACGACGACGACCGACCCGTTCACTATATAAAAGCCCCCTACAACTTTTTATCTGTTTACATTTCAAATACACTTCATAACTCAGTCTGTGTGTTGTTGTTATTATTATTATTGAGCATGTGAAGATTACGTCATGTGCCGAAATTGATATGCGAATGGAAACAACAACAAACAAGTACAAGTACAAGTGGAACAAGAACAAGAACAAGAGTTACAAGCTCAAAAACAAGTTTTAAAAATATAAAAAAAAAGAAACGTATATGCGTCTTCACTTTGCCTTTGGACTCCAAAAAAAATTGTTAATGTTTTTTAATACACTTGCAAAATTATGTAAGGAAACTAAAGAAGATAAAGCCCTAGACAATAGCAGTTTAATATTATAAAAAACAAAACTTAGAATATATTTGATTTGTTTTAATATTTTAAAGCTTTTAAATATAAGGGTTTCAATTATTATTACACATTTAGCGCATATTTTTGAGAATACATTTTTATGATTATTAAAAAATAATAAAAAATTTCTAGATTGAAGTAGCTCTGGAGATTTTATGAAAATTTTACTACCATACTCTATAGCCTCTGGAAGGGCATAGAAATTTCGCCTTTTTGAAGTTAAATTTGTTATATCTTGGCAAAGCTCGTTATAAAGAAGTGGAAAAGTTTAAAGATTTAAACACCAACTCATAAACGCGATCTCAAGTGCCCAGCAAATTGAACAACTAAAAAAGATGAGAAAATTAAAGGCAATCAAAGAAGAAAAAAAAAACAAGAGAAAAACTTGTTGCCATTACAATGAAGTTCGGAGGTGGAGGAGATGCTTTTTGAAGAAGCTGGTGCAGCCAGAGAACGTGGAGATGATGGGAGGAACATGAACTGTAAATGGGAAACAGAAACCGAAACAGAAACACAAGTGGAAGAAGCAGCAGCATCAGCTGCGGGAAAGCGAATGCCACGATGAGCGCATCAATTTTGTTTGCCGCCAACACTCCAAATAGTGAGGCCTAACTTGGCAGGAAATCCGCCAAAAAATATGTAGCTCGATTTTCAGGTGTGCAATATTGTAAATTGCTCAATTCCTACTTGTAAAAGAATTATTTCATAATTTTTTATTTTCTTATTTTATGGCTCCATAATTAAAAAAAAATATTTCATTAATTAAAATTATTTTTAAGTTGATATCAAAACCGTTAAGCTAGATTCTAGCTACATTTACATGGCAACACTGTTTTCTGTTTTTTTTTGGCGACTGCGACGCCGGCAGCGCTGTGGCTTTTCAATTAGTTTTGGTTACTGTTTTTTTGTTGTTGATGTATTTTTGTTGTTTTTATTTTTTGTATTTTTGGGCACACACGCGAGAGAACTACGTCACGGGGGCAAGGAAGAAGCAGCAACCCAAGGGGGGGAAGTGGGCCGTGCGGGCGAATAAGCGAGCAAGCGGGATGGCCATATGGAGAGGAGAGTGAAAATTAATTTAACAAATTATGCGACCCCACCCGCAAATGTGAACAAAATGATGAAGAAAAAAAAAACAGCAACGGGAAAAATTGCGGAAAATTGGTTTCGTTTTTGTTGCTTTCGTTTGCACTTGAAAACGTCAAACAGTGAGGGGAGCTAGAGCCAGTGAAAGAGCGGGAGAAAGGCAGAGAGAGGGGAAACTGCAATGCGGCGTTGATTTGTTTTTATTATTCCAAAATATGCAGAAAGCACACAAACACACACACCTTTGTATAAATTGTATAATATAAGGCTAATTCATTTACAAACAAGGCGCTATTTTAACCAACACAAACGCACACGCACGACTAACACATACAGTAAGACACACATATTTATTTTAATTGCGTTCAGTGGGATAAGTGCAAGGGGAATGGCAAGGGGGCGAATGGGGGCGGTGTCTCTCTCGCTCTCTCTTTAGGGGCTCTCTTTCGATGCGTGTGCTTCATTATACATTGTATGTGTGTGTGTGTGTATTATTTTTTGCGATGAACTCACTGAAACAACAACAACAACAAGGAGAACAGCAATTACAAGTGTGCTACTAAAGCTTAAAGCGGTGTGTCAGTATGCGTGTGTGTGTGTACCAAATAGCACGAATTACTTTCACATTATTTCAGTTGTTTCTTCTTTTTTTGAGCTATTTAATTATATGTATTTCTCTAGTGTTTTCGTCTTTCGTTACCAACCACTTGCTTTCTGGCTCACACCCCCTCTCTTTCACATTCTCACACTCTCTCTTCCGCTCTTTCGTTTACTCCGTTAACGGTTAGTTTTTCCCTCTCTTTTTTTGTTAGCGTTTTGCACTTCTTGTTTTCATCAGCCCTATTAGCTTTTTCCATAAATTTCTGTTTAATATAATATATTTATAACTTATTTTTCACGCACTTTTCGTTTTTATTAAGCGCGCGTTTTCCTCTTTCTTTCTGGCAAACAAACAGATAAACAGAAACAAAAAAAAAAAAATCGAGCAGCAGGATCTCGCGAAGAAGAGGAAGAGGATTAGAACAGCGCGTAATTTGTTTGTGCTTTTAGCGCCCGTTTTGTTGTATCTTTCTATTTGCGCTCTTCTTTTCTTTTGGAGGCACCGACTTTTGCCTTTAGCCTGCTAAACGGAAACTGAAAACTCAATTTGAATCTCAATCTCAATATCAATCTGAATCCGAATCCGATTGCGAATACGAACCGAAACTCACTGGCGACTGTTTGAGTTTGACGCTGCTGCCGATGCTTGCGGCGCTCGAAAAAGTAAAAGATACAAAACACACACACACACACGCGCGCATATGTTTGCAGGAGCGCGCAAGAGAGCTGAAAGAGAGCTTCGGCTCTCTTGTAAAGTTAAAACGGCGGTGTTGCCACCAGACTCATTTGCGGCAATGGCGGGCTTTTTATTCGATTTGAAAATGTGAAGTTGCAAGTTAATATATTAAGAAATTGGAAAAAAGCCTATATAATATAAATTACATTAAGCTTAAACTTAAAAAAATATATAGAAAAAACAAACCCAGTTCATAATCAAAACAAACGGTTTGTTAGTTTTTGTTTTGGTTTAGTTCATAAATAAATACCATTTATATCCAACAATTAATATTATTATTACATTTTTTTTTTCAAAGAAAAAGTTTAAAAATGGTTCTTTAAAAAGCACAACTAATACATCATTTTGACAGTGGTGTCGTTGCTAAATTTTCCTGGGTCGATCCATTTATGTCTTTTGCGTGTGATTTACACACCATAATGTTTTAATTTTCCACAAGGAAAACACCAAAATGCACAAAGAACAATTAACATTTCGGGTTTAATGAGCTTCTTTTGCTTTTCCTTTTCTCTGTTTCTTTTCATTTTTAATGTGCTCCAGACAGACAGACACACTATTTATCTTTTGTCATGCCTTTATTGCGATCTATTTTCGTACGAAACAAAAACATTTCCAAATTTCTCATTTCGCGCGTTTCCCGGCAAGAGGCTACCAACAACATTTTATTTCGCATTTTTGGCCAAACAAACGAAAACGAAAACAAACACAGAACAAAACAGCCGGCAGGCAAGGCAATTTGTGCTTTTGTATGCCGATTTTTGGCAGCTGCCAGAGAAATTACACTTGACAACAAAGCTAAGATTAAGTCGATTTTTTGTTAGTAAAGGTATTTTTTTAAACATTATTTTTGACGCTATTCACAAGCTAAAAAATTAAAATATACCAATTTAGATCAATTTATATTTTAGGAAACCTAAATACATATCTGCTATATTCTGTTATTGACTTTGTGTTGGCCTGTGTTATTTGCGTATTTGCGAGACAGCATCCAGTTGTAAGAGCGCGCTAATAAATGCGCAATAGAAAATCGTAAGCAGCAACAACAAAAGCAATCACATACATACATATGTATGTAATGGTAAAAGTGGCAAAAAGGCGGAAAAACATAAAACGTGAAACACGAAACAGGAAAACGGGCAAACAAACAAAACGTAAATGCGCCACATCTGGCAACGTCGTCAACAAACATGACATCACTTTTTTTGCGCACTCACCACAGTAATGGGAGTGGGAGGGGAACAGGGCGAGGCGAGGCAAGGCGGGAGAGGCGAAATGATAAGAGACTTTTTCGCAAAGCCAAAATTTCTCTTTAATACAAGCACTCTCTTTCGCTCTCTCTTTCACTTGTTATACACAAGCAACGGACCAAAAATAAAATAATAACAAAAAAAGAAGCCCGAAAACCCCAAAACGAAGAGCGAAACACGGAAAACATAAACACGTAACCACACACACATAAAGGTAAAAATGGGGAAGCTGCTGGAAATAGATAAAAGGGGAGAACAAAGGTAAAGGCGGCTATAGAACGAAGGGGAGAATCACACACACACACAAACAGGGTTGCCACCTGAAAATCGAGGTCCCCATTTCTATTGTCAAAATAGTTGAAGAAACTAGCGGACAAAAAGGAGAATAAAAACACAAAACACGGTGGCAGGGCAAATATATGGAACGTTCATCACATGCACATACACACCTGGGGTCAGCCGAATAGCACACTACGAAAAATAGATATATACACACATTGCAATGCAACAGTTTTAGTGTGAAAATCCAAAATCAAAAATATTTCAAACATTTCTCCACACGCTTGAAATTGAATTCAGAAAATGTGTGTACCTGTATCTATCTGCGAAATGCGATAGTAATTAGCCTTAAGGTATTTTTAAGTGTTTATTTTAAACAAGAAAAATGTTTATCCTTTTCTTTTCTTATTGTTAATAAAAAATAAACGAGTATTTAAATATATTCATTAAATTCCATATTTGTGTATTTAAAATTATATTTACATTTTAGTTAAATGACTTTTCGTATTTTCTAGTACCCCAAGTCATACCATACATATATTTAAAATAAATTCAATACAAAATTAAAATAAATAAATAACATAAACTGGATACAACCAGTGTTAAAATAGGTAATAGGGACTTATTGCACAGGCGATCCAATTTGAATATGACAGCATTACTGCGACAGAGTCTAAATTTAGAACTTACTACTCCCGATTAATTCCTGCGCATGATTTCGCACACCCCAGCATATATATTTTTGGGCATTAAGCGATCTGAGATTATTTGGCATTTGCCGGGGACAGTGATAAGTCCACTAACAACTGATAACGATTCGGTTCGGACCGAAGATGGATGACGATCGACGTTTTGTGGGGTACTACTATATGGCATACTTATAGTATCTCAGCAGATGTTTGCCTTCAAAAATTATGCCTTTAGAAACACTACACATTTGGTATGTTGACATTTTGGCCACTTTTCGTTTTCTGCTTTTGAAAAATAATAAAAATTGGCATAGTTCCCAAAAAGCATTTCGATTTTCTTCAATTGACTTAGAAATGTATATAAAATTAAAACCCCAATGTGGTTTGTCAGAACTAAATAAATATAAAGGAATTTGTGCAGCGATCTACTAGAAATATTTGCAACTGTATAAATAAATAAATAAACTGCGAAGGAATTGTGTAGATTCGATCATTTTCTAGGAGTTCTTTATGTTTTATTGTATAACAGTAAAACTTTCCACCAAGTTCATTGAGTTTAAACTTTAAAGCAAAGGTAAAGATAAAGAAAATGTTGTTTTAATTTATGACCATTATCTGTAGAATTATGGCATTAAATATTTCGGGTTGTGACAAATAAAAGGTATAGAGAACCAATATAAAACTATAAAAACCAACATTTACTGTGTTTAACTTTAACTTTAATTTAACTTTGACTATATACGATCGGGGCTAAAACCATTTTTGGAATTTTAAAGTCTCATCCCTTTTGGACTTGCTAATTTTTTGCCTGGGCTAAAAGTTAATAATAATTACCACCGTTCCGCTGCACAGCAGTAAAAATATTACAAAAAAAAAAAAAAAGACTATGGCAGCAACAATTACACACGCACTGCTGACCAGCGGCACAATTACTGTTGGCATTACAACAATGTGTGTCTGCCTATGATAATAATTATGCTTATGACGGCGACAACGATGATGATGTTGCTGTTGATGATGATGATGATGATGATGATGGCACCGTACACTGTATGCATGTCAAGTGTGCCGTGGGTACCGGAAAATCAATTGACTGAGTGACAGGCGGACAGTTCGAGATGTACTTTCACAATAGCTATAGATATAGATATGAGCACGGCCGGCCGGCCCAGCACTACTACCACTACCGGGCGATCAAATTTCTATAGTTCGAAAAAAAAAAAAAAGATGAGAAGAAAATAAACGGAATCATGTCGAGGTCAGGCTGTTCAATCAGCCTCCTTTCCTTGGCTGCGACACGGAGAGAAATGGTAATGCAAATGATAGATATTGATTATTTTATTATTATAAAAATCTACACAGTGGCATTTCTTTTTTAAGAATTTGCTGCATTGGTATACAACATAGTGATATTTCTTTCAGTGCTTCTAGATAATCGATGAGAAGAGGCAAAAGCTTAAAGATTTCCATTCATTTCCTACCGTTCTTTTTTCCCTTCATCTTTTCTTTTCTGTGTTGCTGACTAACTGTAAAGAAAGAAAGTTCTACAGCAAGTGGCGAGCTCAAAGCTGATGACATCACGCTCTACCGGCAAATTAAAGCTCCTCACATAAAAAAAAAAAAAAAAA
>JAEIIJ010003396.1:0-23322 GCA_018904815.1 Drosophila ogumai
ATTCTGCTCTGAAAAATAAATTAATTAATTATCTTTTTTGAAAACTAAATTATTAATAATTCATTTTCCAAAGCAAAAAAAAAAAATTTATTTATTTTTCAGAGAAGAAAATTAGATAAATTTTCAGAGAAAATAAATTATTAATAATGTATAAAAATTTTATCTGAAAAATGTATAATTAATTAATTATTTTTCTATGAACAATGAATTATTAATAATTTATTTTCCATTAAATTTGAATTATTGATTAATTATTTAAGTCCGGTTACGTGTTCATTATTGACCAAAGCATCGTCCGTCTAGGAGTATCACTAGTCTAATATAAAACCCAAAATAAAAACTCAATTTATTCGAAGCAGGGCTTCCTTTATTGAACCACTCCAAGCAGATCCGCCGAGCCCAGAGCTCGTGTATTATAATAAATGTACGTGAAAATGTAGAAAAAACGGGGTCCTCTAAGACACCTCCATGGGCACCACCGCCTGGACGCGTTCGGTGATGAGCAGATCCTTGACACTCGTGTGCAGAATGGGTGTAGCGCCTTGCTTGAAGCGGTAGTCTAACTGCCGCTCGCCCTTCTTGTTGGCCAACTCATGGTTGCGCAGATACTCCACGCTGCCCTTGCGGATTACGCACAGATCGATGTTGGAGCCGGAGCCCAGATCGTTGAACACACCAGAGGCAATGGCATCGCGCACCAGCTTTTTGCCCTCCTCCTCGGACATATCGGGACGCCAGCGGCTCTCGAACACGCTCATGGCAGCCAGCGAACCAGATCCCATCGTGGCATAGGGCAATTTGTCGGAGCTACCATGCGGATGGATGGAATAGATGTGGGGGCCAGTCTTGTCCACTCCGCCCAGCACCAAGGCGGCACTGATGTGGCCCTGGTAGCGGAACAGCATCTGCTTCAGCATCACATTGGCGGCCACCACGCGCACCTCGCGTTTTGTGGCCAGGCGATGCAGCTCCAGCTGCGAGGAGATCAGATCGGTGGTCATCTCAGTGTCCGCAGCGGTGCCGGCTCCACAGCAGCTGTACGGGGGAGGGATTTGGGTTAAATATGAGGAACTGCTTAGCCCAGTGTGATCTGGGAACTCACTATATGTTCTTGGCCAAGTAGTGGATCTTGGCGCAGTTCTTGTCCGAGACAATGGGACCCTCGGTGGCACGCGTGTCGGCGCCCAGAATAACGCCATCCTTGAAGATGATGCCCACGATGGTGGTGCCCGTCTTGGTGGTGGTCGGCGGCTTGAAGCCCCCCTTCAGAAGAGTCGCGTTGCTGAAAGCGAAATTAAAAAGAACTTGTAAGTAAAAGCCGCTCGAGGATTGCCGGAAGCCGCGAGCGTTTCTCACCGCTTGCAGTTGTCGAAGTTGAAGCCGGCACGGGGCATATCGCGGTTAATATCCAAATCCATTATTTGTGCTTTTTATTTTCAACTAAAATCGCAAAGTAAGTTTAGTTTTATGAATTTTTGCCGAGCGGAATGACAAACAAAATTGGTGCAGTGTGACCGTATATCAGAGTTGAGAATATACCAGTCAACTCGATTTCCCATAGAATGTACAGTTATCTATCGCATATCGGTTATTTTTCGCAGCCCTGGAAACGTATTTTGGTCATTTACCATGTCGGCGGCCACAAAATTACATAAAACCAGCTGGTGCGCGCTTCGGCAGCTGCAACATTACAGAACTAAGGGTGAGTAAGCCTTATTAAATAAGTTTTAATTGAAAAACAGCGTGGAAAGTTGTTTACATAATGCCGGTGGGCAGTCGCGTCCAGCGGAGCGCCTGTGTCAGTGATGGCAGCTTAGCGGAGTCTCAGGTGGAAAGAAATAGCTAAGAACTAGAGAATATAGCTAAATTTAAAACAATTAAATTTAAAGTAAGTTTTAACGCCTTTAATGACTCCCTTTATTTATTACAGCCACCTTGAGCGGAAGTTCTGCCTCGATTGCCAAGCGAAATGACCTCTTCAACCAGGAACAGCGACGGCAACGGGATGCCGTGGGCCGCATCGACAAGATCGAGGTGCGGTACCTGGGCCTGCCCGAGGACGTGACTCTGGTGATGAACAGCAACATCTCCACGCCCTACAACTGTGCTCAGCACCTAAGCGAGGGCCACTGCAAGCGCTCGGCGCTGGCCCTGATCGATGGCAGTGTGCCTTGGGATATGCATCGACCGCTTCAGGAATCCTGCACCCTGCAGCTGCTCAACTTTCATGTTTCAGAGCCGCATCCAGTCAATAAGTAGGTATATCTACATTTCATTACTTTCCTATTGTCTAAATTTGATTTCTTGCTTTTTGCAGAGCCTTTTGGCGCACTTGCAGCTTTATGTTGGGTGCCGCCTTGAACAGGGCTTTCAAGCCAGAGGCTGGACTCCAGCTGCACAGCTTTCCTGGACCAAATAGTAAGCTTAAATCTTGAATAATTATCTTGAATTATATTGTAATCACAATTTTCTTTTAGTTAAATCCGGCAGCTTTGTGCACGACATTGTATTGCAAACCCAAAACTGGCAGCCCACCAAGGAGGAGATGCGTGCCATTTCCGCTGAGATGGTTAAATTGGCCGCTCAAGATTTGCGTATTGAACGCCTGGATGTCCAGCAAGATCTTGCCCAGGAAATGTTCAAGGATTCCAAGTACAAGAGTGAACAGTTGCCGAGCATTGCACAGCAGACTCAAGGCAGAGTGACCCTGTATCGCCTCGGTGATCATATCGATATCTCGCGTGGTCCTATGGTCGGTTCTACCAGTTTTCTCGGCAAGTGTACAATTTCGGCAGCCCACAAAGTGGCAGAGGAAGGTGCGGGTGCTTTTTATCGTATTCAAGGCGTTGCCTTGCCCAGTGGCTTCCAGCTTAACCATGTGGCATTTGGTGTACTTGAGGAGAGATCTAAGAAACCGGTGAGTTTGTCGGAATTTTATTTTATTCTTTATATATAAAAAAAATTACTTTTAATAGAGCCCCGCTCGACTGCCCAATGAACCCTTCGAGGAACAACAACAACTGCAATTATCTTAAAACGTTCTTTAATATTTAAAGTTATATAATAGGGTAAATAATTAAAGAGCGTCCTCATTTGTTACAAAAAACAAATATTGAAATCATATTTTTAATTATAAACTTATGTTTAAACTTAACTTAGGGAATGCAGCTTTGGAAAGAGATACAATTCAAAAGATGTACACAGTTTACTGGCAATGGAACACTTTTTGGTAATTTTTTTTCAGCTTAAAGAATAACCTTAAAAGGTTTTTTGAAAATTACAATATTTTTTTCCATTTTTTGTTTTAATATTTCAATGGAACACTTTTTGGTAATATTTTTTCAGTTAAAAAAAGTCTACATGGTTTTTAAATATTACAATATTTTCTCTAATTTAATTTGATATTTCAATTTTATTTTTTTAATTTTTTTTCAGTTAAAAACAACTTTTAATGGTTTTTAAATATAACACAATTTTCTCCCATTTATTTTTTTTAGTATTTCTTGAGCACGATTAAGTTTGATTTTCTTAAACTTTGACCACAGACTTTTTACATTTGGTAGCGATTATATCTTTAAAGTATTTATATATATAATGAATGCTCGGAGAAGGCAAAGCATGGAGATTCCAGGAAAACTTTTGGCTTAAGCTACTATCTACACAAAAAACAATAAGGAAAAGCTAACAAATCTCCCCTTGAGTTTCTTAACTCTTTGAAAAAACGTCAAACAGACCCTGCAGATCGTGCTCTTTCAGTGCAATAACCAACATGATCAATCCGCCGAGGAGAATGCCCAATATTTGTATAATAATACCTTTGACATCTTTGGCCATTTCCGGATTGTGGGCCACACTCATCGTGGGCACCAGATCGGCAAAGGCTATGTACAGGAAGGAACCAGCTGTGGCTGCATAAATCCATTGGGTCATCCCATCACCGATGCCGGCAATAAACAAACCCACGGACATGCCCACAAAGCTGAGCACTGAGCTCACAATGTTCATGTAGATGGCTCTGCGCATGGACACGCCGGTTTGGAGGAGTAGTGCAAAGTCGCCCAGTTCGTGCGGCAACTCGTGGCAGAGGACGGCAAAGGCAGTGGCAAAGCCTGTGACAGGATCCGTGGCAAAGGCCGCACCAATGGCCAGGCCATCGGTGAGATTGTGCAGGCCATCGCCAATGATCACCATAAAGGCCACCGGAGTGAGTGGGCGTTCGGGTGTCTTCTCATCCAGCTTGGCCTCCTGCAGCATTACATTGAGTTCACGTGGCGCTGGGAGATCAGGAAGTTCCTGTTGCTTTGTGTGATTGTGATTGTGACTATGACCATGTCCATGGCTGTGTCCGTGTCCTGACTTCTCTCCCTTGAGCATTGGAATCAGGTTCTCCAGCACGTACATAAAAAGAGCTGCCAGAAAGGTGCAACCACAGAGCAAAGCAGCCTCATTGCTATGCTTGTGATCCGATTCCAAGGGATTGATGCCAGTCACCTCTTCTTCATGCTTTTCCTCCGTGAAGAGAGCATGCGGGAGCAGGTGCATCAGGGCATCCCCCGCCAAAGTTCCCACAGCAATGGAAACCAGAAACTTGAGTATCTCCTGGTAGGCAGCTGTCTTCATCAAAGGAACCAGAAGAATTCCCAGCAAGCCGCAGGCGGAGAGAATTATCATGGAGATACTGGCGGCTATCCAAGCTGGAAATAAAAGAGGAAATTAAAAGATAACTGGAATGAAAGGATTTCAAGGACACTTACCATACCAAATCTTCTGCTTCTTATCTTCAAGATCACTGGACTTTGGAGCCGGTTGCTTGCAAACTCCATTATCAATTTGAGCCAGCAAGGCAGGACAGAGCTTCATGAAGGCTTTCGGGGTTATCCTCACCGAGTTGATAAACTGATTGTACTCCTCCTCGGAGTTGTGTGTGGTATCAACGGAGACTACGCCATCCTTGTTGATCAGTTTTCGATAGGCGGTGTTCTTGTGGAGATCATTGTGATCTACTAAAAGGGATAGCAAGGACTTGGGCGATAAGCAGGCAGCCACGGGATCTGAAAAAGAAGGAAAATGTTGCAATAACATTATGGGTTGGGTTGGTTCTTTAATTTATTTATTTTTTTGTTACTTTGAAGAGTTACTTGGGGACTTATACTCTACAAAGAAGGGATCTTAACAATTATATTATTATAATAATAAAAATTTGTAAATAAAAGTTGAGTATTAATTCTTATTTGTAATTTTAAAATAATAATTGAAAATAAAAGTGTTTTCTCATTAAATTTATTGTTTTTTGTATTGATTGATTGGTTTTGGTGTGTACTTATTCTAAAATTGTTGCTATTTTTTATTTCCCCTCATAACTCATATTTGCAATCCCCTATTCAGTTCTCGTTTCCCAGTTGTTCAAGGTTTTATTTGGGTAAATCCATTGGATATGGGGAATTTTCTCCAGACCCTTAGAAAGCCTTTTGTTTACTTCTCTCGGGCATTGTCAGTTACCAATTACATTTCTCGGCTGCCGGCACGTTGTCTTTCCCATCAGTTGATTGTTATCCAATTTGCATGTGCGAATTCGTCATAAAGTCAGTACTCAGTCGTCGTCTGTTTAGTGTTAACTTTATATGGGACATCGTTGTAATGACTGTGTGCACTTCAATTAACTGTAAATCCCAGTGAAGAAAAAATAACAAACGAAACAATTGAGGCCTGTTTGTTTCCCGTTCTGTCCTGTATCTGTTTCATTTGTTGTTGTTTTTTGTTTTGGATTTCCGCATCCATAACGCGTTCGTTTATCGTGTTATCGCCCTGTTTTCGTTGCCCCGATGACAATGATCTTTCCTACCTATTGATTTACGGGTACATTTACGACCCAAAAGTAGAGGGAGATATTGTACAGGTACATCTGATAATGCATCCATATGTATTGATGATAATTTATGCGACAAGGCCACGGCCACAGACGGAACTTCCTATCAGGCAAATGAGATGGGAGGATGGGATGGCATAATTGAATTGATCATAGACCGCCGTCGCCATTCGCCGGTCGCGTTGCACTTGGAAATCGGCCAATCGAGGCCCGGCTTTAGCTATTTATATTTTCATTCTGTTGCGACGACGCCATTCTACCGACCTCAATGGGTATTGTCCCATCAGGTATATAGTGCTTTATCATATTTGCACGCTTATAATTGCCATTCAAGTAAGCCTTAATCCATGTATTCTTGGAATTTCTCAGCTTTTGCGGATACTTGATATCTGCGTCTGACAAAGATCTAGCCTACTGTTTATGGCTCTGTTGTCACTGTTTTTCTTGAGCTATCTTAGGCATCGGTAAATAAACAATACGGCTAGCAACTACCATAAAGATAATGGCGGGACACCTGTAAAATATATAGATTATAGTCTGGACACACACTCACCGCTGCTTTCCCTTGGATGCCTATGTCTGGGGTCATGTATTTCCAGGAATTCCGGTATCTCTGGCCCTGACTCTGACTTTGTCAAATTGCTGGTGGAGATTTCAACTTCCAAAGCTTCCTCATCGGTGGAGTTGGCGCGTGTCGGTTCCTCCAGAAAGTTACTGGTTATATTAGAACTGTCATTGATATCCTTGGCATATCCTTCCGGTCGATGCTCTTCGAGGGAGTGAGAGGGTTCAAATTGAATTTGACCCAAGTTCAAGCTGTACATCAAATGCTCAAGACCCTGGAAAGGGGATGTTTGGAAGAATTTTATTAGCATTAAATATTTTAGAATTCATTAATTTGCAATTAGCGCAAAAAGTTCTGTTTCTTGGAAATAAATTTGTGTTAATATCTTTCTTTGATTACAGACAAGCTGTTTGTTTTTTACGTGAATGTACATATGTTTGTACCTTTCATTTACTCATTCATAATATTGGTTTAAAATGTATTTTTAACTCTGCAGCGAGGCATAACATAAGCTTAAAGCTAGTGAGTCAGAGATTTAATGTATGTTTTGGTATTTGTTTATAATATTATACAACATGACCCCATATAAGTGCTACTATTTGCTAGTCCCTGCAATTATTTACTCGTGTTTTGGTATTTACTAATTATATTATATCAAAGTTCCCCATATTAGTGTTTTTATTTGCTATTCCCTGCTATTATTTATACTCTTTTCAACCTTGAACATGGTCAAGTGTCACAGTAATTTTCAACAATAACAATCATTTTTCCCACAAAGATCCTCCTCGAAGTTGCTGGAGATGCAAGGGCAGCTTTATTATGATTTATTTATTAGCTCAACCGTTTCGAAGACCAACTGTCAGCTGTTTTCATTCAGAGGTTGTTCCAAAAACCTCAATTGAATAAAAATCTTAATCTATCAAGTTCTCAAACTATTCACACACTCACAATTCTCCGCTAATTTGTCAAAAGGAACTCAAACTCAGTTGCTTTCAGATCGCATCTATCAGAGATAATTACTTGATTTACTTGTCAACGTGCCAAAGCAATTATATTTACATCTGAATTCATAGTGTTTTTGCATTCTATTTGTATTGTCAGAAAAGTGTAGGAGTATGCTGGGGGGTTGGGGAAAGGCCCAGATAATTGCCTTGATAGACACCTGTCGCCTGTGATGAGTGGATCCAAGGCATTCCCTTAACCGAGATCAGGATCAGGCAGAATTAGCATATCAACAAACATTAGGCTGCCACGCGCTGGCATAAACAAAAAACCAAACTATTTATTATGGAGACCATGAAGTCGTCGCCGCCATATCGCGATTTTACTTTCATTCAGCGAAAAATGTGCTATTTATACTATGTAACTGGAGATTGGGGGATATTAGAATGATAATAGAATAACAGGCTGGTGGCAAGTGGCGGTCTAGCACCTCCAATGTTAGTATGCCGAGTGCGTGAATAGTAAAATCACTTTAGTAACTTTGCCATTTAAATGGACACGGCGTATTGCGTAGCCTGTACGCATGAGTAATGTCAATTGGCTCACTCAGTCGTCTCTCTGTCTGTCTGTCCATAATTTTCGAGTCCCCAAGCATAACGATCGTGTTGGGTTTGTTGCGAAAGTTATAGAGAGGGCTATGACAGGTCTCATCAGCTGTGGTTCCTCATTAGGAGAAAGAATCTTATCAACGGCCTAATCTCTTAATCTCCGGATGATACAATAGGGGGAGGATGAGGCTGCGACGTGATCCATGTGGATGCTCTCGAGTCGCTGTTATATATCACAATGTACGTTTGTCTGGATTTTGATTAAATTTATGATAATGCCCGCAATAAAGACTACGCTCCGTCGGCTATCATCATATGAGTTCCAAACAAGACGACGACGAGAGCTACTCCGGGTTATAAAAAAAATTGCCCCGCGCGTTGATAAAGATTACAACCTTTTAAGAGTGACGCGGTTATGGCTGTTCAAAAAAAAGTGTGTTGTTTGCCAACTTGGCCAGAACAACACACCACTGAGACTAAACACTTTCACAATACAACAAATATTTGATTAACTTCAATTTATATAACCCTCTGTCCCCTTTTGTTTTTGCTGTTGTTGCGGTCCCCCCAAAAAAATAAAGACAAACTCACTAATTTTTTGCCATAACATTAAACCGCAAAAGCTTTGTCCGTGTTTACCTGTGCTCACATTACTCTTGTGTGTGTGTTTACAAGGCTAGTTCGATGGTTTATTGGTTATTACCTCAAAGTTGATTGTCCCGCCGTTGCCGTATTTTTGGAATATCTGGGTTAGATACCGATTATATTCCGTGGATGCTTGCACGGGTCCGAAACAGCAACAGAGGCTTAGGAGAGCTAAGACGCTTAACACTTGCCTTTTGGCCATCTTAGCATAAGAACTGAACACTCGATTGTGGTTTGATTTATAATATATATTTATTTATATCATTTCCCGGAGGTTCCTTCGGCGTTTTCGGAAGGTTTTTAATTTTCTTTCGAGTTTTTAGACACTTTTCACAGACTTGAGCAATCCGTACCGCTGCAGCCCAGTACCGATCCCGTTCAACGGTCTTTTGAAATGACAGTTTCACCCACGCAACGTTTTTATACGACTTTCGGCGAGAGCGTTCTCCTTTCTCGCTCGGTCTCCCACTCTTTCTCTCTCTCCGTCTGTGTGCCGGTTGCCATACTCTGCGCACTCGCTGTAAACTTAACTACGATTCGCACCGCGTTCAAGCTTTAAAAAGCTTTGGCGGGCTAAGGAGAAACCGTTAAAAATTGGGTTTTAAAATAGCTGAATCGACCTAGGGTTTTATATCGCAAGGAAATATATATCGACAAAACTCAACATTATATCGAAAATATCGTAGACTGTGATAAACATATATCAATGTTTAAATTTAAAAAAAGTTAAGCTACAGAAATGATCAAAATATATCAGTAAAGTGTATTTATTTGTCTTCTTTCGATTATATTGATTTAATTTTTTGGCACATTTATCGCAATGTTAATATATGTCGATTTATATATCGACTTCTGTGTCAAATATAGAAAAAACTATAATTTCTGTTCTTTGTCATCGAAACAATTTCATCAAAACAAAGTTAATAATTGCTCCAATTAATTATTTTGTTTTGTCTTAAAATTATTTTACTTTTTAAAATATATCCTTTTGAGCTGTGGAGATTTTTACAAGGCTTTGGTAGGATGGTATTACGAAATAAATATTTAATTATTTATTTGGGAATGTTATCAGAAAGGAAAGTGATTTACCAAGTTGTGGAAATTGAGTAGGAAAAATTAAAATATACAATAAAAATAAGATTTAAATAATTTTAATTTAATTTAATTTCCGACTATTTTTAAATCCCTTGCTACCTCAGCTTAAAATACATTTTATTGAATAAAATATAACACCCTTTGATTGCTATATTTAATTTTTTTATTATTAACGTTTCTTATACAAAACAAATTCGATTTATACATTTTGCAAAAGTTGCTTCAATAATAATTATTACTTACTAAATTAGCTCCTAGTTACGTGTATAATGTGTAAAAATTGGTTCGCATTTTGTATATTAGACATGTGTTTTCTCTTCTTTTGTTGCTGTGTTGCTGACGAGGAACTCTTTCTTGGGTGAAATATACAATATTTGTAATATAAAAGCAAATTTTAATAATAAAAGTTAAGCAGGGAGTTGTTCTCTCCCCGCCAGAATGCATTTGAGTTATTTACAATAACACTTTTGTAATGTTGTGCGTAGGTATTTTCGAATTTCAATTGCTAAGCCTATCTTATTTGTAAATTGAGACTTAGGCTAACTACAAGGTATTCCCCTCGATGACTGCATTGATCGAGGCATTCGCAGAAGGCACTCCACTCTCTTACGAATCCCTGCTGAGTCCTAGTCGAACTTCTCCTGGTTGGGCATACAGATGAAGAACTTGGAACACCACAGGTTAATTGCCTGCGAGGTGTCCGCCAGCCACTTTACCGGGTTGTGGATGGTCAGATAATAGACTGGAATGCCGGACAAGATGATGATCGTGCCGATGCCCACCTCGTAGGGAGACTGTGAGCAGGAGGAGATCACCAGGAAAAGGCAGACAATCAAGTAGATGATGGGCAGTGCCAGGCTAACCTTGATGGGTCTCTCCGTCTTGGGCTGTTTGTAGCGCAGCCACAGCAGCCCGGACACCGAGATGAGCGTGAACAGGGCCTCCACGTAGCTCACATAATTGATCAGCACATAGATGTCCTTGATGAACAGGAGAAGAAGAGTAATCACGCCCTAGAAAAAAAGATTATTAAAGGGTTATTTAAGTTTAAAAGAGATAGGGTATCTTTTAATGACTCACCAGGAATATCAGCGACGGTACTGGCGTCAGGCAGTTGACGTTAATCAGCGAGATGGCCGCCGGCAAATGTCCGTTCCTTGCCCCTACAAAGAAGAGTCGTGAGGAGGCAAAAATCGCTCCATTCAGTGATCCAAAAGTGGAGCAGGCCACAGCAAAGGGCATTATCCAGGACAAGTAGCCCAGCATCTTGTCGCCAAAGGTGACAGCCACTGCATCCGAAGACAGAATCTCATCCGGAGACAGCACCGAGAAGTAGCCAATATTTGTGATCATGTAAATAATTGTGACCACAGGCATGGAAATGCAGATGGCTTTAGGCAGGTTGCGGTAGGGATCCTTTAGCTCCTCGGTCACAAAGTTCAGGTAGTTCCAGCCGGAGTACGAAAACAGGCCGCTGTAGAAGGCCAAAGCAATGTAACCAGGTGTTTGCAGACTTCCGGAAAATGGTTGCTCCCAGTGCTCTGTATTCCCGTCCAGCAGCCACCAGACGCCGGCACCGACAATCACTAGCAGGGCGAGCACCTTGGTTCCGGTGAAAATGTCCGTCACACGTGTCACCCACTTGACGTTGTAGCAGTTAATAACGGTCAACACACCTTAGGAGCAGCAAAGATCGAACAATTAGTCAGTGCATTTTCACTTTGATTATCAGCGGATCTTACATATCATGGCAGCCGCCAGCAGCTGAACTGCTTCGATGGGCGCCTCACAGGAGGGCCAGAAGGGTTTCAGCAGATACTGGGCAAAGGTCAGGGCAGTGATGGCATTACCGGTGGGCACCAGGATCAGCAGGGCCACCCACAGATAGAGGAAGGCAGGCAGAGGTCCAAATGCGATGCCAATATAGGCGTAATCTCCTCCGGATTTTGGGATCATTGTGCCTGCAAAGGGATAAATAAATGTGTATTTATAAGTAAGAGTTAATATAAAACTGAGATGATGATGTAAATTATTTTTTACCCCTTAAACTATTTTTTATAGAAAACATTTTAATAGTTCACTATTTCGTGATAATAGTTTATCTTATAAGTCAGGTTCTGTTTTAGGTTTAATCTTCTTATTAAGATAAGAGTAGTATCAATGTCGTTTTGACTCTTACAACTTGCTTATAATATGAGGTCTTTATATCGGTAACACCTTTATCTTAATTTTATGAATCTATAAATAAGAGAAAGATAATGTAAGAGAACGGTCTGTAAGTAAATATTGCCAAACTGATAAGCGTGACATAGTTCCGCCAATGTTAGAAATATTTGCCTATTTATCGAGGGTTGCTTAAACAATTAGTGACCATTTTGGACAGATTATATGGCATTTGTGCTAACCACTTTAATATCACTTTAATGACTCCCCACAGCTTAACTAAGAGGTGATAATTTTAAAGAGTTTATGAGTGTCAAATAATTATACTACAAATACAAACCTAACTACAATTTTATTTATTTTATATTTATTGCAAATATTAATTTATTTATATATTTATATTATATTTATTTTTTTTTTTTTTTGAAATTATATCATGTCTTGTTCCCTTCCTAAAACCTTTTAAAAAATCATAAGCACACCTCTTGCTATTCTAAGACTTCGCACCCAAAAATTATGTAAATTTACGTCTGTCGACAAATTTATGATAATTAATGTCTGCCAGGTTTTGAATTCAAGCAAACGTGTTTTCTTTGATAAAGAAGCACTTAAGTAAAGATGACGTAAAAAAGAGAAAAGCTAATCATTTAAATTCTCTTCCGCAGATCTTTAACTCTTTCAAAAGAGAGTTAACCATGTACCCCTTGAACTGAGGGGTTAATTTCTGGTTGTTTAACCTTAAAATTTGAAATAAGAAGGGTTGAAAATTCCTTACTAAATAGGTAAATCAAATACAGCATACCGAATGACCACTGTATATAAACAGATCAGTGCTAATTCTTTGATAATTGACTTTTGTATGGTTGTTCTTCCTAAAAGATCCATTAAATTCCCCTCTTTCATTCATCAATTTTGTTTAATAAGATAGTCTTTCTGCCCCTTGAAGAGGGCATTTTGATGGGCCCCCAAGCTAATTTCAATGCTTAAATCTGCTGTCTCCAGGGTAATTGTCTGGAGTACATTGGCTAATCTCAACAGATTCACTTGGCGGGAGAGCCAACTCAAAGTTCATAGTGATTTTCCGTTTAATTTTGTCTTAGATCTGAGCCGATTTTAATTGGAACGAAGCGGAATATTCTTGGTTACTCCCTACAGAAATAAGTGGCAACAAAATGCTGGATGTTTATTTTTAGATTTACCAAGGAACAGATGTTATTCTCTCTTGAAGTAAAGCTAAAAGTTAGAGAAAGAATGCAATACAGACCATGTTTAATTTTTAAAGAATTATAAATTAATCTGCAGTAATATTTTATTAATATCCTTGGGTAAGCTTGGTTTACTTTCAAATTAATACCCTTATGTTTCTCTCTGTGTATTACAGTCTCGTCTAGATTGGCAGATAATCGCTGGCCTTAACCTCTTTAATTTGGAATTGCAGATTTTCCCCCGACTCAAGCACTTTTGTGGAATGCCCTCAGAGCTCTTGTTCTAGTTCTTTTCCCCCTTTATTTTTTGTTCTGCTTGCCACAGGTGCTCCAAGCTTGTCTTACACCTATGTAAACAACCTTCCCCGCCTCCCACATGCGCCATATGCTGACCCGTGAAGTACTGTCATCAGCCAGAAGCAATAACTGCCAGCGCCGCACAAGTTTGTTGACACTGGGCGTGGGCTCATTATCGACTGGGAATGTATTCCCAAAAAAAAAAAAAAAAATCTTATATAAATATTCCACAAGTGACCCCTTTTACATGGCCCATTACTCACCCAGTTCCGCGTAACAGAGGGCGCCCACCATGCTGAGGACACCGCAAAGGACCCAGACGATGAGCGATTGACCAATGGATCCAGAGAATTTGAGGACACCCTTCGGGCTGACGAAGATGCCGGAGCCAACGATGACGCCAACAATGATGGCCACTCCATCCAGAAGGCCAATCTGTTTCTTCAGTTTGACACCGGAACCCTGGCTGCCGCTGTCTGCCGTGGAGTTGTTGGGCTCCGCCGGCGGAACCTCAAAAACCTGACGGGGAATCAGAGAGTCGCTGGCCTGAACGCGAGCCATATTTTTGGTGATATTGTTGAGCGAGGATCTAGGATCTGTTATTTATTTTAATATATTTTTTTTTGTTAATTATTTATAAATTTTTTATAGTTAAGTTCATTGCTTGTATGTTTGATATCTGGCACTTTTCGTGGGCTAACTTTTTATTTTTGATGATAATTGGGTTGATCCTGTTTTCCTTTTAAGGTTCTCACTTTTCAAATTTGCTTCTTTTAATTTTGTTTTTTTTCTGTATTTTATCTTGGTTTAAACTTTGGTTTTGTCTTGAGTTTGTTATATATTTTTTATCAGCGTTCTCTCTGTGCCAGCGTGGAGCTTCGAATACAGTTCAGTTCGGTTCAGTCCACATGGTTTTTCTGTTGTTTTTTTTTCGCCGCTTTCAATGCTCACTTATTCACACACACACTGGGCTGAAGGGTGGAACAACACATACACTATATCAATATATCCAAAGATAAGCTGTAGGAACACACGTGGTTTTATAGAGTTCGATGGAGAGGCATCTTCGGGAACTTTGTGTTACGGAAAAACGTGTCTCTGAATTTTTCTTTTCAAACAAAATATAACCAAAGCGACCGACCGACCGCTCGCCACACGCTCTGAGTTGAAACTAAGTTTGGAATAAATTTTTTACCCCTCTATATGGAGCGCTGTCTGCTGTCGCCGTCGCTGCCGGCGTCGCCTCAACTTGGGCTTTGCATTTGCCGTTTTTTTTTATTTGGGTTTCTTTTATTTTACTTCATTTTATGGACGGACAGCAGCTGCTCTCTCGCGCTCTTACCTGTCGCCCCGCATGAGTGTTACCTGTATAAGGCGCGCTCACACACTTTCCAAGGCGGCATCCGCATGATGCAAGAAGCCGCAAACATTTCGCTAGAAAAGAAGTTTGTGGCCAAAAATAAAGCACGTGTAGCCGGCTAAGAGAAACTCCCAGACCTAAGATATGGCTAGCGCTCTTAAAATTGTCTCTCTTACACCTTAGTCATTGACCTTTTGCAGTCAGTGTTTGCTGGCGGTGTCCAAATGGAATTCATATTCTGGCAGCTGATAATCTTCTAGCAACTTTGTTGTCATTTTATTCAAACTAGGGCCAAGGCATGTGCCAAAAACTATTAGCTATCTGGTATTAATAGATCTGTAATTCCAAGCGAGGCGACATTTATTGCAAGTGAAACTTGCCACAAGCTATTAACGGTTGGAAGAGATTGCTCTGCAAGTGCATTCATTCGATAAATAGAAGAAAAATGTACTTATTTTATGCTATATATGATCGTGTAAAAATATATATTTATTGACATTTAATTTTCGATTTTCTATTTGCAAAATGGCAGATTTTCAAAGAGGTTTTAACGTGAAAATTAATTTTCCTTTTGCGAAATAAAATTCTTTAAGAACCAAAGGGTATTTTAAATAATATTTTGAGTTGGTCTTTGCATGGATATTAATTTTTTTATTTACCGACGACTATTTTTAATTAAAATGTAATTATTTCTAAAAATTTATCAATTTTTTTTAGTGATTTAAATTATTTTCTCTTTAAATATATTTTTCATTTTTGGAAATAAAATCTTTAAAGAACTTATAAAAATGTTGATACCTTCTTAAAAAATGTTTCAATCGAATATTATTTTTTTATTATCCAAAATAGAATTCTTGATTGACCAAAAAATATTTTGCATTTAAAACATTAGTTTTTAATGATTTAAAAGCTTGTTTTCCAACGTATTCTTTTGTTTCTTCAAGTTACATTTAATATTAATTGATAATACTAAACCAGGTCGTGTTTATGTGTATTAAATAAGATCATAAAACTATTAAACATTATTTTAAAAGATAATAATTATTTAAAAGAATAAAAATGTATCTAATTAAATTTTTATTAAACGTATGAATAATCAAAAATTGCTTTAGAATCGCCTAATCGCTCTTAACCAAAACCCACTGTCTCTACCTTGCTTGTTTCCGGTTAGGTACATTTTTGAAAAATAGGAAGTCTGCGATAAGAAGCCCTAATCTGACTAGCTTTGATTTATAAATCTGCCAGACATATCAGTGAATCAAATGTCAATTACTTTTACTGTCTGTGGCATAAGGGCTCCAAAGGGCTAACCGCAGTTGCAGAGATTAACCGACTTTTGATGGAGTGTGTAGCCACCTCTTGGGTAATCCACTCTATAAGGCTTCCTTCCCAGCCTAATCGTGCCTCTTTTGTTGCGCATTTGACGGCAATTTACTCCCAAATGGATTCGGATTCGGTGGTCTCAGTAATGTGTGTGTGCTATAGAGGAGCGACTTTTTGTTAGACACTTGAGCAGATTATCATCATGAAATGTTCAGAGATAGTTCCTCGCAGGGAGAACGGGAGCGGGGGCCATATGCCATTGCCAGGCGCGTGCATTTGACATTTCAAACTGTGATAATTCAATTGTGTGAATCGTGAACCTTTAGTGTCCGCCCGGCTATATGGATTAGCTGCCAAGCGTCTCCCGCCCTCTGGGGTCGCCATAAAAAATAATACAAATAATAAACAAAACAAGTGTAGCGCCTCCGCATCGCCGGTTCAGTAGCTCCGCTCTCGGATCAGCTTAGCTCGGATCCGTGGAGCTCCTCCTCCGCTGTCGGTAATCTAATTGTAAAAGACACAAACACACACACGGGGGTGCTGGTATCCATAGTGGTGTCCAACCACTGTGGTTTGGCGTCGGATCCGTTCGGGCCCCCGTTTGCGGTTGATTAACTGTGATTTCGTGTGACTTTTATTGTTGCCTCGTAGCTGCGGGATATCAGCTTTTATACCCTCACCAGGGGGTAGTATGAATTTCAGATAATAGTTTACATGTGATATCATAAAAAGCATGCATAAAAAAGCATGCAGCTTTAAGTTATTATCATGTGAGGATAAGCAAATAAATCGGAGGTTTCAATGGATTTATTAATAGAATAGTTTGTTTTCTTGCTCTATATTAATGTTATTTAAATTTTTCAGTAGAATTCATGTGATATTTAATTTGAATAAAAGGATATTTTGCTTTTCAATATCAAAATGACTTAAAAAAGTCAATCTCCAAAGATAAACTCTTAAAAATAAACCTCCACAAGGGGTTAATTCTTCCTGGAAAAAGAGTATTCCCTTCGTTCTTTGTTGTAGTATTTTTATTTTTGTAAGTTTAGCATAGCACACACCCACACACTACACACAAAATATATATTCAGATGGAAGGAGAAATATGATGGATCACTTCCATATGCAATTTTCGTTAATATTTCGGTGCTTTGCTTCCATCATATCATGCCACGAGTCAAGTGTTTTCATGATCATCCATTTTAATTATATTTATAGTGTTAATGTAAGTATATACTTTAATTTCCAAAATAAACTTTTGTAACTTTTTTATTCATTAGGATTGGTTTGAAATATCCTAGGTATCCATTTATTTTGTAGATTTTCACATTTAGAGAATATTACGTCTTTATCCGTTTTGAAATTTGTACCCTTTCACAGGGAGAACCGTAATCCATTCGCCGTGATAACCCGAAACAGACTGAGGACAGTCCTCACTTCCCCATCAGCGTGTTGCTCTTTCAAGCGAGAATAATGTTCCCAAAAAAAGCTTTAATAAAATAAATAAATAAATATGTAAATCAGAGCATTTGTTTTTATTTTTTAGAGACAATTGTTGGCCTTTGTCTGAGTGAGGGAACTGACAAACAAAAACATAAACAATTGTTTGTCTCTTTTTTGGGAAACGTTCTTAATACGCATGTTCCCTATTTACTAAGAGAACGGAATACCAGAGACCAAAGAGAAATCGCTGCAAGTTGCACTTGGAATGCACTTTTCTCTTGGTTACAGTGGAGCTCAAAATAATAGTTTTTCTTTATAGATTTTGGAGGAAATTTGTACACCTTTAGAGGGTTTCTTTAACATAGAAAAAACTAACAAGGCAAGAATTAGGGAATTAGGGTAACGAGCGTAAAAAATTATGTTAGATACCGACAAATATATCGCTTTCCAAAAATTAAAAAAAGAACTCGAAATTTTTAAAAATTTATAAGGGGCTACAACGTTTTATTATTTAAGTTGTCTCTTTCTTATTGGTTCGATATATAAAACAATAAATTGTTTTAAAACAAAGAACAATCTTAAGGCACTTGCACTGCTACTATCACTCCCCCGGCTGTTTCAGCTTTGTTTATTCTATCTTTAGTCGGCGTCTGCCTCCCGCACACCCCTTCATTCGTCTGCAAATGGGACAAGTGGGACAGGACCCCCCCTTAGGGTCGTTGCTCCTGGCTGCCGAGTCAAAAGAACTTAATATTTGTATGTATTTCCTATATTTACATATACAGTATGTATGTATGTCCAACATTTAAAAGTCCTAACTAATCGCCCAGCGGTGGCACCCTGAATATCTTGGCCATTTGGTCCTCGGAAACCGTCAGCAGAAGGTTATCCTGTGGTCTGTAAACGAACTCGTAGACATGGTAATGGTGACCGGTCAGCTTGAACTTTAGGGATCCCGTGCGAGCATCAAAGGCATTCAGGTTGCCCTGCGATGTGGCTGCCAATATGGTGTGGTCATTCAGCCATTTGATGCTGGAAACAAACAAGGAATAAGAATCATATCTAGATTCTACGGCACAAGATACTCACCGAAGCACACCATCGTTCTTATCTGGAGTCTCGCATACCGTTCGCAGCGTTGTCTTGGCATAGTCCCAAATGGATATTTCCCCTTCCAGCGATCCGCAGGCAAAGAGCTTGAGATCCGAGTTGGCGGGAGCAAAGGCCAGGCACTCTACGCCATGCTCAGACTGCACTGTGCTCACAGGACCATTGTTGGTGCAAAACAGGATCTTGCCTAAGAAGGAAATACTTTTTAGATTGGAATTAATATAACAGATTCTTCGTCAAACTCACCCGATCCCTCGGCGCAGATGTAAAACGGCGACTCCCTTTCGCAGGCCACCACTGCGTGCGTGATCTCGCCAAAACCAAGGGGATGCTGCTCGTTGACCTCCATCAGCACCTGGCAGGTCTTCAGGTCCCATAGCTTCACATGCCCGTTGAGGTAGGCGGTGAACAGCTTCTTGCCGTCGCCACTCAGCTCCCCGGACTCGCATCGCGACGATTGTCCCGGCAGAATCTTGCAGTCGCCACCAGGAATACGCCACACGTAGATATCGCCGCTGTCGCTGCCGGCCAGAAGGATGTGCGCAGCCCGGTGCCAGAAAAGCCAGGACATGTCGCTCATGGAGTACTCCCAGACCTTGGTCAGAATCGGCCGCTCTTCACCCTGCTCACTGACCTTGAAAACGAACAACTCTCCGGCCATGTCGCCTGTAACCAAGTAGGCGCCGTCGTGGCTGAAATGTGTCTCCGTGACGGTGTCCTTGTGCTCCGTGATCTCGTGCAGCACCTCCGCCGTGGTGGTGTCCCAGACATAGGCGCGATCGTCCTCGCTGCCGGTCACCGCCCAGTTGTTTGTCGGATGCAGGCTGCAGGCGAAGACCGGGGCCTTGTGCTGCCGGAAGGTGACCTCCGCCTGGTCAGTCAGGCGCGCTATGCGCTCCATGTCGCGACGCTCCTCCTCGTCATCCTCGTCGTCGTCGTCGCCCAGCCCTCCCAGGCGCTCCTCCAGCTGCTCCAGTGTCACTTCGTCGAACTCCTCATCCTCCACTCCGTCCTCGAGTTCGATCTCCTCCAGCACCTCGTCGTCGCTGTACTCGATGTCTGGGCGGTGCGGCGGCGTGTTTTCCTGCATCTTTACAGCTATTTGTTGTTAACTATTTGTTATTAATTCAACAATAGCCGCACGTGGCCGGAAAATAGTTTGGCAACACCAGGTGATTTAAAGTGTGGCAGCTTTGTCTTATTAGACTGGAAGGTCTGGCAGCGCCAGTACGGCAGGTGTTAGGTGCTGCCAGACTTTCGGTGTGCCCAGTTGTGCGCCTTGACGGGCGGGCATTTTGAAAATGACATCTCCAAAAACAGCAATTAACTTGATATATTCGAATTAAGGGCCACTATTATTATAATTTATTTGTTTAATTTTTTTTTTTATAATTTTTCAGCTTCAAAAAAAATACAAATTTTTTAATATTTGGTTTTCTTCTTTTTTATACTCCATTTTATAACTCATATAAAAAATAAAGATTTGACCAATTTTATATATTATATAATATGCACACGAAAATTGTAATATTTGTTGTTTACTTGACGCTTTTATTGTTGATTTTAATTTAATACAGATATAATTTACTTTAATTATATTTATTTTACATTAAAATTTATTTGCTCAATTTTTTTTAAAGAACATTTTCAATTGTTTGACAATTTACATTCAATTCTTTCCAAATTTCTTTAAATAACTTTGTAATTGTGTTTCCAGAGCCTTTACCCTACTTGCCATAGAGTCCATGGTGGGCAGGTCACCCAAGTCGCAGTCGTGGGGACAGGAGGTAGCGGCCGACGACGCTGCTGCGATCCTTTTATTCAATTCATTCACATTTTGCTCTAGGACTTCGTGGCGATCTGCTACTTTCTTTGCAAGGCTCGCCAGTCGATCTGAGAGCTGCGAGATATGTGTCTCCAGTTGACGCACTTTCTCGGGGTCTTTATTTTGATTTAACCTGTCAAGGCGCTGTAAGATCTCTTCCTTTTTCCTTTTAACCTCTTCATTAAACCAAGTTATTTCTTGTTGTTCCTTTTCCTCCACTTTACCAGCGGTGTCTTTTTTGCGGTCTTTGATATCCTGGGCCAACTGGGGTATGGCGGTATCTTTAAGGTCCACCAGGTCCTCTTCCAATTTATTTATATCTGGTTTTAGGGTTTCGCCAACTTTGCTGCGATAGTAATCCTCACTTGCTTTGACGGATTCTTTTAGATCATTATGTTGTTTTTTATATTTCTCAAATATCTTTTTTGCAGACACTTGGTAAAGTTCGTGATAAACTTGAAAGTTGCTATATTTCAGGTCAACATTTTTTAATGTTTTCTTCAAGTTTGCAATATCTTGCTTATACTTCTCGGTGTTGCTTGTTATAGTTCTTTGATTAATTCCCGTAAATTTTTTATTTTCATTTTGTAAACTTTCGACTAATGTGTTGAGTTTTGTTATGTCCACGGTTCTTTCTAATTCCAATTTATTAACTAGTTTACTCACATTCGAACTGAGGCCATCGATTAGAGTCTTACGTTCCTGAATTCGGCTTACTTTTCCGCATTCGTTCTTCAGTTTTTCAATTTCTTTAGCCTCCAAGCTCAGCATATTTTCCGTATCTGAAAGAGTTTTAGTTGATTTTTCCAGATTTTCTCTTACAGAGTTTACCTTTTCATATACATCTTTCTGGGAGATTATAGTTTGTATATCCTTTAATGAATTTTCTATTAAATTGATTTTATTTTCATCGTCACCACAACAGGGTTTTTCGGTATTATCTCTTTTATGGTTTAGACCGTAAAGAGTTTTCTGTAACTGATTTTGCTGTTGGAAGCAAGTGTCCTCTAAGGATGTTACATTTTTTAGAAGATCCTTTAATGTAATATTCGATTGCGGTGGATTGAAATCTTTAATATTTATTTGAAAATTATTTTGAAAACTTTTAAATTGCTCCGAATAAGCTGGGCAACATTTTTCAGATGAATAAACGCCGTTGCCAGTTCTTAGATGCTCCAATCTACTGTTCAGATTGTGGAAATCAGACTCTATATCCTTGTAATCCTTTTTCTCAGAGGGTTTTAGATCCTGCAGATTCTCTAGGATATCAATGCCATCATTTATGATTTCCACACGATCCCTAATCGATTTATATGGACAGCAGCTTTTGCTGGTGTACTTCCCCAGCATCTTTTCGAAATCGGAAAATCTTTCAGTAAGACTACTCATGTTGCGGATGCCATTAATTTGGTTGTGAACCCATCGATCGAAATCACTAGAAACTTTGCAAGAATCCTTGATATTTCCAACTGATCCACCTTTATTCTTATTTTTTGAGGTGCTGACTGCCTCAGGATTAAAGGATGAGGTTTCCTCTGAATAATCGTTGTCTGATATCGTTGTGGTGGTGGACGTGGTCTCTGGCGGTTCATTAGGCAAAGGACACCAGCCTTGCCTCTTGCCAAAATTCACCATCATTTTCTGCCCTTCCTCACTCTCCTCGGCTACGCCGAACAAATTGTCAAGGAGAAATAATTCGTGGACCTGACTTTGCCATTTGTCGACCAAGCTCCAATACGATCGTAATCCGTCCAGCGATAGGTCCTTCGGAAAGCATTCTCTGTATTTCTCCAAAGCAGCATCGATTGTCGCCTGGTTCTCTACAAACTCATCCTCATCGGAAGTGGCAACAAATGTATCCCGGAGTTTATCGCAAGCCACGATCATCTTAACGCAGAACTCGTACTCACCCAACTCTTGGACAAAAGTGGATTGGTATTTTTTTATGGCATTTTCGGATGAAGCCCCCACAACCAGGAGTATGAGTCGGAGACCAACGGTAGTCTGCATTATAAAATAAAAGAATTATGATTAATTAATTTTGGCAATACAATTATTACTATTACTCTTAGGTTTCTATATAATTACACAGGTGGTAAATCTGTACAAATGTTTTTTTTAGGGGATGCTATTCTTTTGCTACTTTGAGGGGTTGCCTATTTACCATGACTTGACTGCTAACTTGGCTGCTTGATTTACATCTGATTGCTTCCATTATTTGGAACCTATTGATAACTCGCCCCCAACTCCACCTTGGGCAACCTTTTCTAATTCAATTCGAAATGGCCTGGGTTCTTTGTTACCCTGTCCCTAGAGGGTCTGGTGCATTTATTATTCCTTCCATGCACTTTTGTTGCCTTTCCCACGGTTCCTTCCGAACGTGTCCTGCGCGTGAGGAGCGCACGCATAACGTGCGTTCCCATGATCCCTCTCAACGTAGGGATATCTGCTGCCGAAGACCCTGAAAAAGAGGGGAGAGAAAAAAGGAAATGATTAGGGGAAACAATTCTAGGAGACCTCTTTACCTGCTGCCCTCGGTAATTGTAGAGGTTTTTATTGATAAGGTCTAGGGTAAACATTAACGGCCGAAAGAGAGATTTATGCCAAAATGGGGGTAGGAAAGATACTCTTTCCTATTTACAGGTTATTATTATATTTATTATACTCGGTTTTTTTGGACGTTACTTTCTGGATTTTTTGTGATTTTGTTATTTCTCCTTTTTTTTTATATTAATATTTACAAGAGGTTTATAATTTAAACGAAATTCTGTTACATTATAAATCACTGAAGATTATAATTAAAACAGCATAAACAACAGTATTTTTTGAAAATTAAAATAAAAGCATATTTTTATAATAAAACATAATATTTATA
>JAEIIJ010003398.1:0-25203 GCA_018904815.1 Drosophila ogumai
CGCCGATGGCATCTACGATCTGTTCCACCAGGGCCATGCCCGCCAGCTGATGCAGGCGAAGAACATATTTCCGAACGTCTACCTCATCGTGGGCGTGTGCAACGACGAGCTGACACTCCGGATGAAGGGGCGCACGGTCATGAATGGATACGAGCGCTATGAGGCAGTGCGTCACTGCCGATATGTGGATGAGGTGCGGCTCCATTTGCATGGCCAAAGAATTCGTGTGATTTTACAACCTCCTCTCCCTCCTGGCAGATCGTTCCGAATGCTCCCTGGTCGCTGACTGACGAGTTCCTCGAGGACAACAAAATTGACTTTGTGGCCCACGACGACATCCCCTACGGAGCTGGTGGCGTCAACGACATCTATGCTCCGCTCAAGGCGCGCGGCATGTTCGTGGCCACGGAGCGCACCGAGGGTGTGTCCACCTCGGACATTGTGGCGCGAATCGTGAAGGACTACGATGTATATGTGCGCCGGAACCTGGCCAGAGGCTACTCCGCAAAGGAGCTAAACGTCTCCTTCCTGTCCGAGAAGAAGTTCCGACTGCAGAACAAGATGGACGAGCTGAAGTCCCGCGGCAAGCGGGAGCTGACCAAGGTTAAGGTGGACATCATCACCAAGTGGGAGGAGAAGTCGCGCGAGTTCATCGACGCCTTCCTGCTGCTCTTCGGCAGGGAGAGACTCAATAGCCTGTGGAACGAGTCCAAGGGCAGGATCATCCAGGCCCTCAGTCCACCCGGCAGTCCGAATGGCTCCATCAACGGCGACGACTCTGATGGCAAGGAGCGCGATGACGACGAGTCCGATGACGAGTACTTGGAGCTCCCCTTGGAGTACGGGGCGGCGGGCAAGCAGGAGCGTAGCGGCTTGACTCGGCGCAGCCCTGTGAACCGTCATCTGGCTGCCTACGAAGAGGATGCGGAAGCCGAAGCGGAGAAGGACCTAGAGTACGAACGACGCAGCAATTGACGGCTTGCTGCCATTCCAAATTCCATTATTTTTAACCCTTCAAATACGACTGTAAATTAATTGTTTGTAATTGGTTACAAGAACAAAACAACAACGGCACGACCTCCTCACCCCTCGATTTGTGGGATGGTTCCCGATGCTACAAGGGGAATGTTTAATGTTAAATATACTCTTGACAAGGACAAGGTCTGCTCTGGAAACTCCGCCTGCTTTTCTGAGAAAGGAAACCTAGTTGCTTGCTTGTTTGCTGCCTTTATTGGGTTACCTTTTAAATAGCTATGCATATATGCGTAATGTGAATAGTTGGGTTAAATTATGGGTTAAATCAAGGAAATCAAATCTCGTGGTTATTTGAAATAACGTTGAAGTATTCGCATCTAACAAAAACACAATCGATGGACTCGTGATCCTCTTCATGGAGCCCTGTTCATGCCCGTGGCAAACAGCGGCACCATCTTCTTGCCTTTGGCCTTCTTCTGCTTCTTGGATTCCGTCTGGGCAGCTCCGCCGGCCGTCTTCTTCTTTTGATCCAAGGCTCCGACCAGCAACTCTCCCAGTCCCCAATGGCCAACAGCGGATCGCTGTTCGTAATCATCCTCGCTGCTGGGTTGCTTCGGGTTTAGAGTAGTTCGCGATGGCGGCGGCGGTGGAGCCGAGCGACCCCAGGCGCCCACCTGGAAGTCCAGGGATCCGGCAGCACTGCCCGGCGAACCACTGCCAATGGTGGGCCACATATCCTGCTTGGGACTGACCAGAGTCACGCTCGAGTAGCGGGAGCCACTTTCCTGGCTAATGGCCATAGGTAAGGAGCCACTGGGCGAGGGCAAGGCCTCCTCGAAGCCGCACTACGGGACAGACGAGTCATATTTTACAATCCAAATGGAGCCTTTCTCAAGTGAAACTCACCGTGGGAAACTCATGGGAGGAGCTTAGGTCCAGGTTGGCTGCACTGGCTATCAGTTTGCCCATCTGGCGGTCATTGATCTCGTTGATGTGCTGCTCCCGCTTGCGCTCCTCGCGATCCCGACGCTGGCGCTCCTTCTTTCGATGCAGCAGATCCTCTGGAGGAGGAACACCGCTTAGCTTATATTTAAAAGAAAAACTCATGAGAGGAGGACTCACCCCTGAAGAGCTTGAGTATTCCTCCGGACACAATGGGTGGATGCAGTTCGACTTCCACCACGGAGAACTGGCATGTAAGGGGCAAGTGACCCAGGCAGGTGAACTTGCGCCGGTGCTCTTCGTCCATGGAGTGCTGTTCCTTCTGCACGATCTGCGCTTCAATTAGCAGCGGACCCAAGTCCAAGGTGCCGTAGCAGGCCTGCAGCATTTTAACGTTCAACGGGTGCAGGTATATGTTCTGGCCATCGTTGGACTGGTAGAAATAGTAGTACTTGTGGCTGCTGGTGTTGCCCGAGGAGCAGCTGGCACTGCTCGATGCCTCACCCGCCGACGAGATGGAGGCATCGTCAGGCTTCTCAATATCAAACTTGGTTTCGTGATCCTGGGGTGGTAGCTCCACCTCCTCCAGCTCCAGCTCCCTGGGATCAGGCTTCTCAAGTCCCAGCTTTTCGCTGCGCTCCTGGAGCGTCACCAGCGCCTGCTGGATAAACACATCCTCCGGGCACGATACATCCGATTCAGCCAGGAGTTCCACACGCTCCCTTTCGATAATGGCGGCCACATCTGATCTCTTGGCTATTACGAACTTGGAGTACCGCTTGGCCTCCTCGCCGGCGGAGAGGAGTGGGAAACGTTCAATGGCCTC
The DNA here is from genome assembly GCA_018904815.1 of Drosophila ogumai. Classification (NCBI taxonomy): domain Eukaryota; kingdom Metazoa; phylum Arthropoda; class Insecta; order Diptera; family Drosophilidae; genus Drosophila; species Drosophila ogumai. Next base: position 2,744 of record JAEIIJ010003398.1, read on the forward strand.
CCCTCCAGCTCCTCCGTGCTTCTCGATGTACATGGAGCCCTTGTGACGTCGCATCAATTGAAAGGTTATGGTGTCGCCCACTTGCAAGTCCCTCTGCTGCTCGATAGTGCAGCTCTTGAGGTCGCCGGCGTGAATGGCATCATAGCAGATGGGGCACTTGCGCCAGGTCTTGTCGCTCAGCGAGAGATAGTGCAGCAGGCACGGCCAGCAGTAGGCGTGGCCGCATCTGGTGAGCTTGGCAGCCACCGGTGGATAGAGACAGATGGGGCACTGCAGCTCCTCGGTTGTCTGGATGTTGATCTGCTCGATGTAGCTCCAATCGATGAGCTCGTCCGGTGAGCCATTCACCTGGGCCTTGGCTCCCAGGCGAATCACAAACTGGAAGTTGGCCTGCAGGAACTGCTCCTTGTTGTAGCGTTGCTTGCGCAGGCCCAGGCCATGGTGCTGCTGGTGCTGATGGTGGTGTCCTCGCTCCAGCTCCCGCGGCACGCAGTGGAAGTTGAGCAGATGGTTCAAATTCTGCTTCTTGCTGCCCTGTGCGTACACAGAGTTCAGTTCATGGTCAAAGTCACCGCTACTACGTGGGTAGCCGGCACCGGCGTAGGCTAGTCGGGTGCCGCCTGAAGCCCAGTCTTCGCCGCGGGATGCAAACGGATCGTTGGCCCCATAGCCACCGCCGCCGCCGCCGCCCCGAGCCCTTGGCCGCTTGTCCACATTGGGACGTAGCTTGGCGGGCTGCTGTTGTTGTTGTGTCTGCTGCTGCTTGGTGCTGCGCTGCTGCTGCTGCTCGTTGCGTGGTGTGGGAAGCTGCTCCCGTCGGCGGTTGTTCCGCTGCTTGCTGTTGCTGGCATGTACTTCTGAGGAGAAGAATGAATACCATTGGTTTATGGCACTTTATAATAGGATGTGGATGCAAAAACTCACCACTGGACTTCCTTTGCGATTCACCAGATGAGGACTTGCCATGAGGAGAGGAGGATTGAGGCTGCTTCTTGCTGCTGCTGTTGCTGTTGTTGCTGTCCATCGTAGTGGTTGTAGAACTTACAGGTGTTAGTGTTGGTATTGGTATTGGTGCTGGGCAGCTGCCAAGAGGCAGCAAACTGCGTCTTGCCTAGGTCTCCACACGGAGTGCGTTGGGCAGAGTATTCTCGTTGCGGATTCATATTTACTGAGCCATGATTATCCAACGGTACGACCAGAAATAATACTTGCGTAATATTTCCAAAAAATCTAATGCGGCTGTCGCGAGGAAGTGCAGGGGGGGGCTCGAGGCGAGTCGAAAGTACCGAAAGCAAGTACTTTTGCTTGGATCGTTCACTTTTCTGTGTGTTGGCCTATGACTCCGTGTATTGGTATTGGTTCGTGTCGTATTGTCGTATTGGTGTCTCTGAAAATGCGTGACGTCTGTGCTGGCTGGTCTGTTCGGGGTCGGGTCTATGCCTGGTCTTTACCGACAATTTTCACTTCCAATTGTACGCTCCCACCCGATTCGCTCGGTCACTGCTCGATTTTACGTCTCGAAATCAACGGAATTTTGATGGAAAAACCAAATATTCTTTGGTCGGGAAAAATAGCATCCGCGATGCCCTATGCAAAATGGCTGACTGTGAGTGTTGGAAAGCGCGCTGTCGAGAGGTGTGGGTGGACTTGGTCGTGACACAAATCAACCCAACAGCAATAATAAATTTAAAAAATAAAATAAACAAATAAATGTCTACAGCTTTTCCAGCGGTGAGCAAATGTGGATTTTTTGTTTAATTTCATCGAAAAACAAACAACCTTTTTGGAACCCTACTACTATCGGCAGAAGCAGTGCTGGAAAACGCCAAGCTGTGCAGGAAAGGGGCCACAGCCACAGCTGATTTTGTTATCTGGGACGCACTTTGACCGGCCTTTGGAAAGCTGTAATTATGCTAAAGTCAACACCTTAGACGTTAATCCCACGAAATGGACTTCCGAAACGCCCGTGCCCGGCAGCCGGAGATTGTCCGTTCTGTGCAAAAGGATGCTCGCTATACGAACGAGCTGGCCGAGGACTTTTCCGATTTCCTGCGGCTCACAGGCCCAAGGAATTGGATAAAGTTCAACCAGATGTGCCGGCTGCTGGCGGAGCTGAGCTACCATGGCTTTGCGTCGGCCAACAATCTGCAAACCCTCGGGGAGGAGTACACAGGGATCATACAGGTGGACGGGAACTACAAGCAGATTCCCAGCAGACTGGTAAGCCCAACATTCAGCTGCATGGGGATTGGTTTTAATTTTCTTTCCTATATTCTTCCAGCTGCAACTCCTGGCCATCGTCCTTGAGTTTGGTGGTGACTCCTTGTTCCAGCGACTGTTGCAAAAACTGGAACTGTACGTGGCCAATCATGAGGACATCCGTCCCGAGGCCAAGCAGCAGTTGAAAAAGATCATCCTGCGGATGAGGCAATCTCCAGGCTATGTCAAGGCCTTGCACAAGTCACTCTTCTACTTGGACGCCAGCAAGTATCAGTTGTCCAAGCGCACCACGGGCATCAACTACGTGCTCATCCGCCACTGGTTGCAGCCCGAGTTCTCGCTGTACGGCTACAAGATCCTCGGCGTGATTACCTTCCTGCAGGTCACCGTTTCGCTGGCCATCAGCGGCTGGGATGCCTGGAGAGAGCACAAGCGCCAGCAGCTGGAGGCGATCAAGCAGGCGGGCAAGAAATTTTTCCTGCAGCGGGGTTCAACGAGCGTTAAGGACGCAGAACCGGACTCGGATGCCCCACAGTGCATTCTTTGCCTGGAGCCGCGATCCCATAGCAGTCTGACGCCCTGCGGTCACATATTTTGTTGGCACTGCCTGCTGGAGTGGCTGGAGGAACGGGACGAGTGTCCGCTGTGCCGCGAGTCGCTGAAGAAGTCCCAGGTGATCCTGCTGCAGAACTATTCCTAGGATTAAGATAGCCCCACTGATGTGTACCTGTAAATGCCATGTATTATTTGGAGACTTTGCTTTGGATTTTATGTATATATTTTTTACGATTGAACTCACTACAAAATACGGGATCCTTCGGCTTAAGGAGACCCATTTGGTCGGCTTATAACAATGTTTAACAAACTTCGACTTTGTTGCGACACCTTAATCCTATTTTTGCCTGAAAATATCATTGGGAATCCTAAACACACTTACATCTCTGATAGTCTTAAACGAAACAATGGGCTTGAAGTAATCAAGGCAAAGTTATGCAAAAGTAATTTAATTATTTAAACAAGGCTCTCTTCCAAGTCCGATGAAGTCGCATGCCTACTCGCCTTCCTTATATGTTTTGGTGCTGATCTTACTTGTCTAGGTATTTACAATACACTCTACCTCTACGATTAATTGCTAAAAGTGTCCTAGAGGATGTCCAGGTAGACGGTGCGGTTGAATATTTGCTTCCTGCGGCGCGACTCGAAGGCCGATCGTGCCTCCGCCGGCGATTCAAAAGCCACACGGGTATCGCCGGTGGGCTTGCCGTCGTCGTTGAACCGCCGAATGATGTCGTCGGGACTGAGCTTGTAGTCGCCGAAGAAGCGCAGAATGTCCTTGAGCTCCGCCTTGAAGGGCACGTTGCGCATGGCCACCACGCATCCAGGTCGATTGAACTTATCCGAGATTTCAGTCATGATCACGGGAGCAGCAGCCGCGGGAGCCGGACTGGGCGAGAGGGAGCTGGTGCTGCTGATCTGCGGTGGGTCGGGTCGGGCAAATGGATTGAAGTGCTGCTTGCCTGTGGTTGTTGTGGAGGCAGTGGAGCTGCTATTGCTTTCCTGCGACTTCTCCCTCTCCTGGGATCTTGGCTTCTCCACCTGTTGCTGCTGCTGCGGCGGCTGGTCCTGCGGCGGACTGCTGATGTCGTTGAACCGGCTGGGACCGCGACGGCGTGACTGCTGCTTCCCCTGACCTTCACTGGAGCTTCCACCACGTCCTCCGGTTCCACTGCCGCCACTGACATTGTTACTTTCTGCCTGCTGCTGCTGCTGCCTGGGACCATTGCCGCCTGGCAGATAGTCCATGAAGGGCTTGTTCATTCTGTCCGCAATCTCCTGCGGCGTAATGGTAACCACCCGCAGGCCCCTGCCCCGGAAACGTCGATTGTGGAACTCCCGGACGGCCTGTTTGGTGCTGGCGGGATCTGAGAACTCCACAATAAACTCACCGGAGCTCTGGTTGCGCTCATTGAAGAGCTGCTCAATGTGCTCGATGCGCAGCTGCTCCAAGGAGAAGAGCTCGCCGAGGTCATTGGCCCGGGTGGCATACTCGCAGTTGTGCACACGGACGAAGACGTCCTCCTGGCGGGGTCGCTGGCTGTCACCTCCTCCTCCGCCTTCGTTGTTGGGAAAGTTGGGACCATTGCCGTTCGAGTTTCCATTGCAGTTCATGTTCATGGTCATGTTGTTACCCATGTTGAAGGGAAAGTTGCCGCCGTTGGGCAGCTGGTGCTGTTGCTGCTGCATGTTTGGCATGTTGAATGGCATGTTGCCGTTGGCAAAGGGTGACATCATATTGGGATTCATATTCATCTGCTGCTGCTGCTGATGTTGTTGTTGTTGTTGCTGCTGCTGCTGCTGTTCCTCTGCCTGGCGTCTTCTTGGATCGTTGCTGAACCTACTTTGCTCCTCCTGCTCCTGCTGCTTCTGCCTTCTCTGCTGATCCTGCAATAGCTCCTCCCTCTGGTCGGCCTCCTCCTTAAGCAGCTGCTCGTTGGCCCGGCGTAGCTTCTCCTTGGCATTCTGCATCTCCTGCAGACTGCTGGGCCTCACCCTCAGCTGCCGGAAGCCAATATAGTGACTGGACGTGTCCTCCAGCGCGGACTTCGCATCAGACTCCCTGGCAAACAGGACAAAGGCCACACACTCACGACGATTGTTGGGACTGGGGGACAGCTGGATGTCCACCACGGTGTAGTTGGAGGAGAACATCTTCATGATCTCCTGCTCGGTGGTCAGCTGCGGCAAGTCCTCTATGTATAGGACGGTGGTGACGGGAATAGGCATGGGCATGCCTCCTCCTCCGCCTCCCCTATCGCTGTTCCTTTCGCCGCCACCATTGTGGTGATGGCCCCTGCCGCCCCCATCGTGATGATTTCGTTGCTGATTGGCACGCTCCTCCGCCCGCTCGAACTCCTCATCGCCCACGGGAGCGATTTGGATGATTCGATCGCGGAACATGGTGTTGTTGCGCTGCACCGCCTTCTGGGCACTGGACACACGGGAGAACTCCACGTAGGCGACCCCGGTGCGGTTTCCATTCACCGTCATTATCTTGATGCCGTTGTGGGGAATGTACAAGCCCTGGAAGTACTTGCGGATGTCGCTGTACGAGATGCTCGGGCACATGCCACTCATTCGGATGTAACAGGTATCAGCCACGGCCACGGGGGTGTTCCCCCCGCCACCACCACCGCCGCCCGGGGAGCTGCCCATGCCCAGAGGTGACACCTTGGCCGGCGTCTGTTGCTGCTGGAGCAGCTGCTGCTGCTGCTGAAAGAGCTGCGGATACATCTGGGCATACGGATTGACACTGGCAAAGGCGATGGGCTCGCTGGACTTGGCAGGCTGCTCCAGCACCTGGGCCTGGCTGCCGTTGGCCACCTGCTGCAGTGCAGCCATCAGCTGTGGATTGCCACTGGCGTTCGGGGCGAGATTGTAGTTGTTGGTTATGTTATTGGTGGTGCTGCTGGTGCTGGTGGTGTAGTTCTGCAGCGAGGGCAGGACAGGCGCCACGGGCAGGCCCAGACCCAAGCCCAGACCAGGAGGCAGCTGAACTTGAGGTGGCGCCTGAGCCCAGGGCGAGGGTATCGCTGCGCCTCCCATGTGGGCCAACTTCAACTCCCTTTCCTGGCTATCCTTACGGTCTGGGCGACGCTTGCGACCTCGATCCCGGTGATCTCGTTCACGCTCCCGCTCCCATTCTCGATCGCTGTCATCGGAGCTGGAGGAGCGGCTGCGACTGCGACCGCGCCCTGCGACATCGGAGAGCGTGATGCCCGCCTGCTGCTGGTATGCCAGAAAAGAGGGAGCACCACCCGAAGACCCTACTGGGACAGCGGCCTTGACCTGCCCAAGAAAACCGCCTATGCCACCAATGATCGGCGGCAGAGGGGCGGAAGTGGCAGCTGGACCTGGCCTAGTGGGAGCCACTGGTATGGGCACAGGCACTGCAATGGGCGCTGCCGTCGTGGCCGCCTTGCGAGCGGTCTCAATAACCTTCTGCATCTCGGCCCGCGAGGAGAGCAGCAGGCGCACCTGGATCTCCATTAGCTTCTCGCGATCTTTTAGCATGGCGCAGCGGGCGTCCTCGTCGGTGCTGTGGACGATGGGTGTTTAGAAATGGGAGAAAGAGAACGAAAGCAACAAATCAGGGGAAGTAATCAGTAAAGGTGTCGGTCAATATACTAAGGAGCCGAGCAGTGGCTTCATCTTCGTCCTAGGAAGAGTTCCGGTGGCCCTATCCTTGTCCTCTTTAAATTCAGTCAAAATAATAGCACCAGAAATACCTTGAATTCATCCATACCTTCTTCATCAGAACTCGTCAAGGCTTGTATAAAAAAATACGTATCCAATTTATTTAATTTTTAAAGAGAAAGAAATCCAACTTTAGCCTGGCAATTTGCAAAAGGATCAGGCTACCAAATCGAAAATCAATTATAACTAAGCCAAAAATGCCTTAATCTCAAATCGGTAAGCAGTTTTCTGTTTATTTTAATAAGGTTAAGAAGTCTGCACACTGAATTAAATATTTTCAAAAATTAATTTATCAAATATTGAAAAATGATCAAAGTTTAAAAATATCATAACTTAGTTAAACAATCATCAAATTCGATTCGGAATGCTTTTCTATGCTAGTTTTTTCAGGATTAACGAATCTGCATATTGAATTTAAGCTTAAAGAAATCAAAACTTTTATAAATTTTTGACAATTTTATTTATGTAACCCCTTATCAATTTTTGAAAAAATTGTGAAATTTGTCTCTTTTTATTTTTCGTTTTGACAAGGCTATAAAGACTCTCCTGTTAATGCTGATCAAGAATATATATGGTTTATGGGGTTTTCCTATTGTCTTTTAAAGAAAATGAATTCAATATGTTTTAATACCTTCTTTTTTAAGTTGTCAACGTAACCTTACCTTGGCTTCTGTAGTTATTTTTTTTTTGCATGATTACGTGCTCTTATTGTAGTTAAAATTTTGTAATATTGGCTTAACCAGAAAGCTTGTCATGGTATGGATTAGATTACAATGCATACCGCTCATTGATGATGATGTTACCTTTTGTCTTACTGCATATAGAACCATTAATCCAAACATATGTACTTGCATCTGCTCAGCGAAGATAACATTTGGAGTATTTTCTTAGTGCTATTATTTTGACCGCCGCTGTGGAATATACATGCTTGGAGCGACTCAGGAGAGCGGGCTCAGGTATGCTATGGGTTTACGTATAGATCAGATTGTGGCTAACTACCTGAAAGCGATGAAAGCGTCGCCCATCTCGCCGCCGATAATGTGGACACCGCCCTCGGGGATCGAGAGGCCCGTGAAGAAGTTTCGAATGTCGCGGGCATTTGCCGTCCACGGCAGATTTTGTAACCGAATAATCACACTCATCTTGACCAATCAATTGATTTGACTTGCAATTTATTTCTTTCTTTGTACAGACAGACAGATAGTTCGCTGTCTGGCTATCCGCGATCCTCCCACTTTCACTGGAGGTCCGCTTTCACCGATTCTTTAGCTGAACATCAGGTGGCCATCGTCCTGGATGCTGATGAGAATGTTTGTCCGTTGCTTATTTTGAATCTGTAAAGATAATCGGAGACTTATGGAGACTTGTGTGCCAACAGAACAAGATCTTAAAGCTACAAGAAATTCGGAAAGGGGAAGAATAGCATAAAAGAATATATCATAACTAACTTTTTTGTACCATAGTAATATTTACTAATTATGTTAATATTAGTATATAAATTTTCGATTTCCCAACCAAGCCTTTTTGAACTTTGGAAATATAAATCTTCAAAGCCAAGGCTTTGAACAGCCTTATCTTGAATCGGCACATGCCATTATGAGCATATTTATTCTGTGTTTCCGATGTAAACTATTTCTCAGTGACAACTTCCTTGCGGGCAAAGCTCTGCTCCTGATGTTCATCTCGGGTTGATCGCCTCATTGCACACATATTAGAGACTCCACGGACCAAGTGTGGTTTCTCATGGCAATCTCTGGGTCTGAGCTGGCTATGGCCAAGACGAGCGCCTGATTTAAGTATTGCGTAAGCCGACCAGTTTCCCACAAGTCTTGCAGCAGAGCAAGGCTTCCCAGCTCTAAAAAAAATGCATAAATAAATAAATAAAGGGTCTTCACTTACTCTGACGACCCTAAAACGCGCAGGACCTGATCAAAGCCACAAAAACTGGCAAGAGGACATCTACTTAACCCCTAAGGTCTGGGAAATCCCCACAGAGCCACATGCTCCACGATCATTAGACCGCTTCAATTTCCTCATTAGACGCACTCAATTAGCTGCCGCTTAGACGACTTTGTTTCCACCGGAGGAGGAGGAGGAGGCGGCGGGATCGCGGGCCGGAGGATCGCCAACTGCTTTCCCAAAACAGAGGTGGAGAAAACCCGTTGATCGTTTTGGACGTAATGGGAAAGCGATTATGCAGCTTTAATTCAATCGTCGATGCTAGTTTTGTGTTTCAAGTCAATGCGATTGGTCTGCCACTGTCGGCATGTTAGTGTTTCGGTGTCAAAGACATCACAGATCCAGCAGGAGTCGGGGTGCCGAGTTGAGCTTCAGGAAACTTGTGCCCAAACTCCTTCCGCCTGGCTATATAAAAAGCATTGTTGGCATCGCCGCTTTGGCAGTAAGAAAATCAAATTGGCCGCGTTACCGTCTCTCCGTCGCCGTCGGTCGTCATCGATCACCGATCACCGATCATCGTCCTCATCATCCTCAGCAATTATCGCATATCATCGCGCTATCATCGACTTGTCGTCGTTCAGCGATCGTATGTAATCGCGGAATTAAAGAAATGAAAAAATCCACGACAGTGAGTGATCTCCGAATATGCCTGGGATTAATCTCGAAAGTGTGCCTTGTGTTCGATTTAGATCACATAAGATCTGGGCTCCATAAACTTGTGTGATTTTAAGGAGAGCAACTTACAGTTCAATCTTTGTTATTTTTGGATCTATATTTCGTCCAAGCAAGTTTGAGATATTAGTATATCCAGGATTCTCGCTTAGGATTAGAGCTTAGCAACTTACTGTTTACTTTCTTAACGGATCATACTTTTCATGCTTTTTGTATTGTCATCCAGCTTAAGTAAATTTTTCCATTTTCAATAGTAGGAACTTTGCTTATAGAACATATAAGACTGTTATTGTTGTTTAAAAACTATTTTGGGCGGCGGTAATATTGATAAATGAACTGAATCACTCTAGAACCTTACCAACTTCAAGAGAGATTCGATTAAGACAGTTAATAAAAGAGCATTTTGACCAAGATAATCTGTAATACGAGTGCCTTTTTCCTCGATATTAGGTCCCCAACTAAAGAACAACCTCTTGATCTTGAAACTTGGATAATTAATCAAACAATAATTGTAAAACAAGCAGATTTGATAAGGGTAGAATTAAATTTTAAAATTTTTCGTGTATAAAAGAGAACCTTTAGGATCTATAGGAATCACTTCCGGGCCTTACTAACCCAGAAACAGATTCCAACTCAAGATAGAAAGCAACAAAAGGGAAGGAATAGAAATGAAAAAAAAAAAAATGTTAATGTCTCGCAGCTTTCCCGCTTTCAGAGAATGGCCACCTTGGGCCTGCTGTTGCTGGTAGGCGTCCACGGGACGACGATAATCAGCATCAAGTACCCGGAGAAGCCCACCGAGGTGGTCGTGGAGCCGCAGCCGGCCAAGCGAGACCTAAGCCTGAGTTATGCGGCCACCAACATTGATTCCAAGGAGGGAACTCGCGTCAAGACCATCACGGTGATCAAGAGCGTGGGTGGAAGCATATCTGCTCCGGAAGAAGCGGCGGCAGCTGCTACATTTGGGGCTTCCACTGGTCACAAGCAGCAGCAGCCAAAGCTGGCGATTGATCCGTCCCTGCACAAGAACCCGGAGTGGGCGAATGCCTTTCGCGATAACTTTGACTCCTATGGAGCACTGCCAGATGTCCCCGACATAGATGACCTGTTCGAGTTTGTGAATCGCAAGAAGCCCGCGGAGGAGAAAAAGCAGGAGGCGACTCCCAGCCAGGCGGAGAAGGAGCCGAAGGAGGAAGCCAAGCCGGCGGAGGAGACCACTACCAAAAAGGTCGTCGCCGTTGAGCAGAGCGAGGGAGGGGACAGTGCCAAGGGTAGTAGTGCTACCAGCACTGGAAACATCGACAGCGACGAGGCGGTGGTGGAAAAGATCAAGGGCGATGCCGAGTTGCTGCCGCACATCAAGCAGGCCAACATTCTTCGCCTCCAGGCGGCACAGGCGCGCTCAGGGCTGGGGCTGCGCACCAAGGAATCTCTGATAAGCGTCAACTACTCAACGCCCATGCACCAGGTGACCCAGTACTTTGACAACTACGTCCAAGCGATGCCCAATGGCTACGACTACTCCAAGCCCTGCGGCGCCCCTCCGGGCAACAGTATCCAGGTGACAACTCCCTCGGGTCGCACCTACGATATTCCGCAGAGCAATAGCAGCGGCACTGGTGGCGGCAATCACCCGTACCTGGCTCCGTCGCTTACGAAAAAGACGCAGATTCCGCCGATTACGGTTCAGCCTCCGGTCCAGCAGCAACCGCCTCCCAACTACTCCTCCGTGAACTCAATAGTGCCGCCCATAGCACAGCCGCAGCAGGGCTTTGCTCCAAATGCGCCGCCGCAGCAGCCCCAGGTAGTGTCACCACCGAATGCAGGCATCCTGCCGCCTGTTGGCTCGGGCGGAGTATCCACCAGCCAGCGCCCCTATGTGGCGCCCAGGCTGCGCAACAATGGCCTGGGCATCAGCCGGGCTCCTGGGAGCAGCAGCACCCCGGGACCGATTCTTGGTGGCGCACAGCCCGGCGGAGGAGGATTTGTGGGCGGCAATCCACCCAGTTTCCGCACCAGCATCTTTGGCGGCGGTCCCAATCGTCCTAACACGTTGCGGTCGCGTGGCCTAAAGTATTGAGCTCTAAAAACTAGACCCCGCAACGTGTGGTCGAAACAGTAGCGATTAAGGTTAATATTTTAATTAAAATTGTAAATCAAAAGCAGTGTGTCTATGGAGCTCCTATAGTCGGACTTCCCCAACTCCCTGTTTGGGAATACTTAACATCTTCGATCTCGAAGTTCTCTATTGTTCAGCTGTAGCTGGATCATTGTTCTGTTAAACTAAACTAAAACGTATCTCACAAGAACCCATTATAGTAATATAATAAATATCTGATAACTATTAAATACGTTTCTGGGGAATGACCTATTTCATTTATTGCTGGGTTTTGTGGTAATTTGATATATATAATAATAAGTGAAATATATGGCCTAACCACGAACTATGAAAACATTTTTACATTAGCTGAAAACGTTGCTTAGAAACGGAAACATGTATTTATACCGATAGATTTTAATAGACTTGTTTTTCGTTATCATCATAATTTACAAGCTAAAATAAACATGGCTTAATTTAGCAAAAAGAATTAATTTAATTGTAACAATTTAAAATGTTCTTTACTTAAAAGAACTATTAGCCAGACTTAATATTTCCAAATCAAACAATATTTTGATCGAAACTGTAGATTCTTTATATTCGCTTTACAAAATCAAAACAAGGCTGTTTATTGATAGCAAAGCCATGCTAAACTGTACTTAGTAACCACCGATTTGAGGTAACAACGAAAACACCGAATTTAACGAAGCGGAGCACAAAGCATGACCCGGAATAGCTTGGCACGAATCAATACACACTGTTTTCCACAGATTTTAACTAATATTCACTATTTTCCCGTTCTTTGTATTGTTTTTTGAGCCCTTTCGTCCCTTTTGCTGTGTGTGTTGTTGCTGTTGCGTGATTGTTGTTGTTGTTGGCATCTCCGCCGAAGAAGAAGCAAAACGAAGCAGATAGGATGGGTGAGAGGGGGAACGTCGCTGCTCGAAGTACGAATACTGATTTTTATTCAATGAACTTTTACTCACCACGAAAACCATATAAAATGCAACTTATTCTGGACAACCAATGCACAAAGACAGGAGGATTCGTTTTGGGACAAACGCCTATATATTTATTTCGACAATCTCTGCAGTTAAACGGCTGAAAATTGGAAATTCCTGGCAGCAAATACAAACGACGTGTGTTGTAATTGTTTTTTTTGACAAGTGAAAACAAAATGGCTGAAAGCAGTGTTGCCAGATGAAAATTAGCCTTCTCCCTTAAAAAATCCCAAATGGATATATCGATACTCGATACATCGATATCAAAGGTGATTACAGACTTTTCAGTCTCAGGTCAGCGCTGCCAGACTTCCCGGTCTCGGTCTTTCGCGCCATATTAGGCGGGAAAAAACAAGCATTCGAAATCCTGAACATAAGGAAGAGACCTTCAGCCGCCAGGAATCGAAACAATTGAACCTTTGACAAATATAAAAGCTTTCAATAGTCCACATTGCAACGCTTGTAACACAATTGAATACATATTCTTAAAAGTATTGCTTTTCGTGTACTTAATAATTTGACAAACTAAAATTATAAAAGCTAGCCAAAAAATTTGATATTAGAAATCAGGGTTTTCTTGGATTCTTAGTATCCTCGGTTTTCGTCTTAGCTCGATCTGGCGACGGCTTAATCTTGTAGAAGCGAGGTTTCTGAGGTAAAATTCCATGGGCATCACCAGGAACTGTACCCGGGGGTGCTCCCTTGGCGGCTGGCGCTAATTTTGTTCTGGTCGTAGAAACGGGAAATCCCCCTTTACCAGCAGGCCCAGGCTTCAACTGCTTCTTGTCTGACGATTGATTCTTGGTAGGTGGCGTGGGACTCGCAGGGGATTTCTTGAGCTCGGAAACAGGAGTGGCAGCTTTGCCTGCTGGTGGAGGGTCAGAACGCTTTTTGCCTGGTGATCCACCCTTTTTAGGTGGTGGCTCACCGCCCTTGGGCTTCACCGGCTTCGGCGGATTTTTTTTCAACGAGCCCTGGGTGTCGGCCTTGGCCTGGGCTTGCTGCGCCTTAACGATGCACTCGAGACGCGCCTTGTTCTCCTCAGTCAGCTCGCCAAAGATGCTCTCCACGAAGGCCTTGTATTCCTTGTAGTGCTGCACCTTGTTGCCAGTCGCCGGTGAGGAGCTGGGGGCGCGCCCATGGTAGGTCACGCAGCGCCTGTCGAGGGAGATTAAATCGGAGATTATGGTAGATCATCCACATTTGGGACTTACGTTTCCTCCTCGTTCTGCAGCAGGGTGGTGTCGAAACGCGGCTGCACGTAGAACCAAGCGCCGCTGTTCTTGTGCTCCTCCTGGGCCCACAGTAGCTCCGCCTTGGGATAGAGCTCCAGCTGCTCCGTGATCAGGTCGTATGGGAAGGGACAGATCTGAGAAGGAATTTAGATGCGAAGCAAACCAGAAGGAATTGATCACCTACCTGCTCCACCCGCACAATAGCCACCGTGTCCTCCTGCTGGTGGTCATCGCGCTCCTTGACAAGATCATAATAGACCTTTCCCGAACAGAAAACGAGCTTGGTAACGCCGTCTGGATTTTCGGAGGCGGGCCCGTCATCGGGGATTAGGCGCTTGAAGCTGCTGGCCTCGTTAAAGTCCTTAAAGGGACTGCGGGCCATCGGGTGGCGGAGCACGGACTTGGGCGAGAAGTTGATCAGCGGCTTGCGGAAGCCCATTTTCACTTGTCGCCGCAAACAGTGGAAAAAATTGGCGGGCGTCGAGAGGTTCGTGATGATCCAGTTAACGTTCATCAGCTGGCGCGCCACAAAGTCACAGTCGCAGGTGTCGGGATAGATGTCCGGATCGTCGTCGCTCATCTGCAGGAAACGCTCCATGCGGCCGGAGGAGTGCTCGGGGCCCATGCCCTCCATGCTGTGGGGCAGCAGCAGCACCACGCCGGACTGCCGCACCCACTTTGACTCGCCGCTGGCGATGAACTGGTCGATGATGCACTGCGCCGTGTTGCAGAAGTCACCGAACTGACCCTCCCACATCACCAGCGTATTGGGGCTGGCCATCGAGTAGCCGTGCTCAAAGCCCAGCACTGCGCACTCCGAAAGCGAGCTGTTGGAGACAGAGTACTGCGCTTGGTCGGGGTACAAGTGGTTCAGCGGCGTGTACACCACCTTGTCGGCGGTCTGATGATGCAGGACGTGGTGCCGATGCGAGAACGTGCCTCGCTCCACATCTTGACCGCTCAGGCGCACGTGGACGCCCTCCTTCAGCAGCGATCCGAAGGCGAAGACCTCGCCCAGCGACCAGTCCGCCACCTTGTCATCAACCATCTGTTTGCGCTGCGAGAGGATGCGTTGGATGCCTCTGTAGGGCAAAAATTAGTCATCAGTCTGCTCCCAAACGCATCCTTTGCTCCACTTACTTGTGCGCCTCGAACTTGTGCTCCTTCGGCGGCAAACTGGAAAATACCGTTCCAATCGTCTTCAGAGTATCCTCGCTGACGCCCGTGGGAAACATCTCGAGGCGATTGCGGCCCTCGAAGAAGGCCGGCCAGGGCGAGTCGAGCCAAGTGGAGTTCTGCGGCAGGAGAGGATTTGGAACAGAACGGAGAACAGCTGTGAAGGGGACTCACCTTAATCGTTTTGATATTTTTCGACTCGGCCCAGGCGTCCTCGCAGATCTTGTCGTATTCGGAGACCATTGCCTTGTACTCGCCGTCCGTGATCACACCCTCCTTGATGAGCTTCTCTGCGTAGAGCGTTAGGCAGGGCTTCAGCTTCCGTATGCGCTGGTACATCAGCGGCTGGGTGAACATCGGCTCGTCGCCCTCGTTGTGCCCGTTGCGACGGTAGCCGACGATATCGATGACCACGTCCTTCTTGAACTTGGTCCGGTAGTCGGCGGCAATGCGGGCGCACTGGATGCATGCCTCCGGATCGTCGGCGTTGACGTGCAGGATCGGGGCACTCGTCACCTTGGCCACGTCCGTGCAGTAACGCGAGGAACGGGAGAAGCGCGGGTCCGTAGTGAAGCCCACCTGGTTGTTAGACACGATATGGATGGTGCCGTAGGTGGTGTAATTGGGCAGGTCAGACAAGTGCATCGACTCGTAGACCACGCCCTGTCCGGAGAAGGAGGCATCACCGTGAATGATGATGGGCAGTACCGTTTCGCCTTCGGTGTCGCCGCGTTGCTCCATCTCTGCCCGCGCCTTGCCCAGCAGAACTGGGTTCACGTGCTCCAGATGCGAGGGATTTGCCACCACGGTGATGCGCACCATTCTGTTGGTCTGACGGTTCAGCCGCTCCTGGAACACGCCCAGGTGATACTTTACATCGCCGGATCCAGAGTCACTCGCCTTCAGGCCATGAAACTGCGCCAGTATATCGGCAATGGGCTTCCGGCAGATGTTGGCCAGGACATTGAGGCGACCTCGATGGGCCATTCCTGCGCAATGGAAAGATATCAATAAGGTGATAAGGATAACCATGGTTACCTTTATTCACCTATAAAAATTGACTCCACGCCGTCTTTTGTGGCCCTATCCACCACCTCCTTGATGACTGGGATCATGATGTCGCATCCCTCCAGGCCGAAGCGCTTCTCCGAGGTGAACTTCTTTGCCAGGAAGTTCTCAAAGCCCGTCGCTCGGATCAGGCGCTCCAGGATGAGCTTCTTTTCCTCCTTGCTGCACTCCAGGGCTTTTGGACTCTCGAGTCGCTCGCGTATCCATGTGGTCTTCGTGAGTGACGTTATCTGCATGTACTCGATACCGATGGGTCCGCAATATATACGCTCCAAGCGGTCCAGAATCTCCCTGCAGACGGTAGAATTGCGTGACTCTGCTTGGCTGGGGCTCTTCCCCCGGAACTCACCTGAGGGGCAGGAACTGCTCGTCGCCGCCGATCATCGTGGAGGAGGGAAGCTTAAACATTGCATTCAGATCGCCTGCAAGGGCAGAAATGGTTGTATTGGCGTTAAGAGTGCAGCTCAACGCAACTCCTTACCGAAGATGTACGAGTAGTGCTGCCTGAGAACATTCTTTGCGGCTTGCCGCTTGGCGCCGTCTACAGAGGAGCTCTTGTCGGGCCCCACGATTCCCAAGGGATCCAGATCGGCCGCCAGATGACCGCGCATCTGATAGGCCCGGATGATCGCCTGCACCGCGTGGTGATCGTCGATGTTCTTCCAGTCGCCGGGAGGCGCCGCTGGAGGTGCCGCTGGAGCAGACAAACCCTCGTCGGAAGCCGCTCTCTCGCCCGAACGAGCCTTCACCGTTGTCCTGAGCTCCATTGGACGCCGTCTGTACTTCCTGGTGGGTATTGTCTGCACCGGGGTCTTCTTGAAAAGTGAGGGCTCCTTGCCGCTGAAGAACGCATCCCAGGACTACGAAGGACCGAAGAAAGTAATATCACACTCGGGGGATGTCATTAAATCCAGTCCTACCTCATCTACAGACTTGTGGTTGCGCTGCCACTTGTTATATAGCTTCTCGATGTAGGCGGCACTGCTTCCACTGGCAAAGGAGTCGCGGTCGATGGCTTTGCCCAGCGTACAGCTAATTTGGAGCCAGCGGTGGCCCCATGCGAGAGACCTCCTGCCCAAAACAAGGCCCCTCAACTGGCTTTTATTCATGTTCGGCTATTTAAGATGAATTTAGAATTTGATGAACTAAAAACAAGTAAACGTAAAAGACATTCCAAGTGGAGTTAATAAATGCCAGGCATAATTTGACGAATAGGTTTCGGGTCAAGGGTTACTGGGAGAACCCAGGCTGTCTGATATTAGTTGGCTTGCTTGTTTATTATTTATTATAATGTTGATTTAAAATTATTTCCGTTTTATTTAATTTAACTTTTCCTAAAAAAAAAAAACAAGAACATAGATTCAAATTTGGCGGTTAACTAAATCTTGAGCCAGATAGTGTGACCAAACTTTAAATGAACACTATTCAAGGACCCGATCCAGGGTACAACACGACTTTCTAAGTGGCAACTGTTATATTATCTACTTACTGCTGCCAAACAGCGGCGGCGCTGTATACGCATCCCAGGAAACGCTCCAGTGGACTCATGACCATTAAAATTTCCCGAAAATCGCGGCTCAATTTGCGAAACAAAGACCGACTACGCTTAGAAAAACACTTTGACATTAGGCGCTGCCAGACGTTACGCTTTTGGATTCAGTGTGCCCAAATGAATTGTTGGTACAAAATTGGTATTTTTTCAAAAATAAGTGAAATACTTTAGGATTTATCGCTGGGTTGGGTACGGTCACATTGCAACGAAAACAACAACTCCAGGAGTCGTAATTTCCATTTATTTTGCTTTCATTCGCTATTTTCACACCCACAATCTGCGAAAATAAGGCCATAACCGTGGCACGCATATTGTGCGTTCTATCAGTGTGTTCGCGCGGTTTTACAAATTCCATTTTTCACTCACGGCCACGAACAGAGACGACGTCAGTGGCGACGCGACTGGCGTCAGGTGAAAAGAAAGAAAAACTGATAATTGCGATTGAAAATTGAACGAGCGTAGTGAAATTAAACGGAATCGGCCACTGTGAAAACGCAGCTCCAAGCGTGGAGAGTTGCATTTAAAAAAGGTAATTAGCGTGCCAATTAAACAGGAGTTATTTCGTTGTGCGAGGGTGCTGCGTTGGTATGTGTGTGCAAAAGTTGTTTTCCCTGAAACAGCAAGTTGTAGTGAATTACCCGAATCGATGACGAAATTGCTACGTTGAGCTGAGCGTGTTTCGCGCAGTGTACTAGTGTGTGTTTATTATCTATTCGAGTTTGCATCCATTTTTTTTTCTGCCTTGATAAGCCAGGTGTACGATGGAGAGGGGTAACAAACCCTGAGCTGCGCCCTCTCTTCTTCTTCGCTCTACAAAAGGTCGTTGCATATGTTATTTACAATCCATATTTTGACGGCCCGAACACCAATACACCCACTGAAGCCCCACAAGGTAGCCATCACCCTGCCACCCACCCACTCCACATAATTAGCAACTTCTCTATGTTTCCTCTTTCAATATGGCTTTTTCCGAGTCTTTCGCCACTTTTGGAGAGTTGCTGCCCCGTGTAGACTTCTGTTGGCCAATTTCTGTGTATCTCCGCCAGCAGCAACTTGTTGTTGCTTCCTCTTTGTGCAGCTGATTGTGTCTCTCTTTGTTATTTCTTCTCCGCTTCTTCGCCATTTACTTCTGGGTTTCAGTGTCGAAGACTCGTACGCAAATTCGGCTTGGCGTTTAACATTTAACGCGTTTTATCAACAACGAGTATTATTAACTTTTGCACGGGTTCGTGACTCATGCCCGTGAGTTGTTCGTTATCTGGCGTTACTTCCATGTCACTAATGGGAATGCCCTTGCCACGGAAACTGTGAAATATCCCTTATCAAAGTTTTGTAGAAATATTTAAAGCAATATAAAGAATTTTCCGGTTTTGGGACCGTATTCTGAATCATAAAAAAACAAATATTTACATATAAAATATATTTTACCTTATTTCTCGGTTTGCAACTATTTAAATTACTCATTCAAAACACAAAAATTTGCTCTAAAACTGTTCGTATCCATTTCTTGTATTGTTTCAGTTTGACAGTTTTCGCACTTTACTTTGTTATCTTGCTCTTTACTAATGAGGAGTGGTATCCGCAAAAGCAGTAAAATAAAAATAAAAACCTTTAATTTTGTTGTATTGCAGTTCCCTAACTCCCTAGTTTTTTTTATTTATTTATTTTATTTTTTACATTGTCTTCCACATGGGGAATGAGTAACGAAAGTCATGTACATTTCCATTCTTCAACAAAAACTTTATTAATCTTAATGATCTTTTCAATTGAATTTTTTTCTTCCAAAATGTATATATACATTTTACTTTCCAGGAAACAGTAATATTGTTGATTATATTGGCACAATTTTTTATGATTTCACTTAATTATTTAAATAAAATGAACAGCTTTTAATAATTTTTCGACATAAATTTGTATTTTTACTGCCTGTTCCCATGGAGTGTTATCGCTTTCATCCCGGGCTGACCCAAGAGTCCACTTCAAAGCCACCATATGTTTCCATTTCCCTGAAGGCTTTTGAAAACCATTTTTATGTACTCTTTGGTGTATATCCATAAGCATCATTATCATCGCTGGAGAATACACAAATAAACATACATCTTCGAGATTGGACTAATTCGGCTGCAGCGTTTTACACTAATGAATGTGCATGGGATAAGTCGCATGTGTACTTTATTGTGCTTGCTTAACACTTGTTTATTGATTGCTTGTGGCATTCCCAGCGGGTGAAATCGATATGGAGCATTTAGGAGAGTGACCCTGAGACAAGGTTGGGAAGGAGGTGGCCAGGGCAAACGCTCCTTGGCTACGGCTACGGCAGAGTCCATTATTAATATTGGATTGCGTGATGATCTAATGCGCACATGCTCCCCCCTCTCCCCCACACATGCTTCTTTTATATTTTCCACACTTTGTTCCATTTGTTTTGTTGGTGTGCCTGCCGCTCCACATTCTCTGCTTTTGTTTCTTTGCTGCTGACCCAATTTGTCCATAACATTGCAACAGTGTTGTCAGCAGAGCCAGAGCAACGAAAATAAATCCAAGAATTCAGAAAGTCGAGCTACTTTCATAACAAAAACTAAACATTAAAAAATCTAAATATAAATAAATGCAAAATGCACATTTCATTTTACTATTCTGTTCAACAAATTTGCTTAAATTAGTAGACTCGATTATATTTATTTATTCTGAGCAAAATAGTATAAAGGTAGCCGAGGACCCAGCACTGGCGTTCTGAAAATTGCTTTCATGTCTGCGAGTTAAATGTCGTTTTTGGAGCCATGTTCGTGTGAAACTCGCGACACGGGGGTGTAAACAGTTGCCAGTGGCCTAGCTGTCTGGCGTTCTAGAGGTTCTTTTCCAAAATTTTGCCACTCCACCTCCACCTAATCCCGGTGTCCATTTCTTTCGCCTGCAGCATGAGCACAACTGCCGCCAGTCTCATTGAGGCGGCGCTGAATGCCAGCAGTGGCAACGCCACAGCTACGACTGGGACGATTGCGACGACCACAACGGGCAAGCCCAACTACGTGGTGCAGGTGAAGAACGCCCCGATGAACACACCGCTGGACCCTCTGCTCCACGTGGGCGATGGCATCTTTCTGCAAACCAAGACCGCCCAGGTTCTGGCCGGAGTCTGCGTTTGGGTTGCCCTATTTATAACCTGTCAACAGGTGAGTTACTTTCCAAGTCAATGGAATCCCGACCTAAAACCCAGTTTTTTTTTTCATCCTGTTCAGATTTACCAGCATCTGCGCTGGTACACGAATCCGCAGGAGCAGCGCTGGATAGTGCGCATCCTGTTCATCGTGCCCATCTATGCCACCTATTCCTGGATCAGCTTGCTCTTCTTCAACTCGGACAATGTGTACATCTACTTCTTCACTGTCCGCGACTGCTACGAAGGTTGGTCTAACTCTTGACTTTAATACCTGACACGACTACATCCTTGTTTCCACGCAGCCTTTGTCATCTACAACTTCTTGTCGCTCTGCTACGAGTACCTCGGGGGCGAGGGCAACATCATGTCTGAGATTCGCGGCAAGCCCATAAAGACGTCGTGCTTGTATGGCACCTGCTGTTTGAAGGGCAAGACCTACACGATCGGATTCCTGCGCTTTTGCAAGCAGGCCACGCTGCAGTTCTGCCTGGTCAAGCCGCTGGTGGCCTTCATCATCATCTTTCTGCAGGCGTTTGGCCACTACCACGATGGTGATTGGAGGTAATGGAGGTTTATCTTTTACGATGCGCATTATTAAATCGTAAATTATGGCTTTTAATTGTTTTTCAATTGCAGTGCCGATGGTGGCTACATCTACATCACAATCATCTACAACATCTCCGTATCGCTGGCGCTGTACGGCCTCTATCTGTTCTATTTCGCCACTCGAGATCTGCTGACACCGTTCGAGCCCGTCCTGAAGTTCTGCACGATCAAGTCGGTGATTTTCCTGTCCTTTTGGCAAGGCGTCGGTTTGGCCATCCTGGAGAAGGCCAACGTTATCTCGCCCATCGTGAACGGTGCTGGCACTGTCACCGCCGAGGCGGGCACCGTCTCTGCCGGCTATCAGAACTTCTTTATTTGCATCGAAATGCTGTTTGCCGCCATCGCACTGCGCTATGCATTCCCCTATCAGGTGAGTTGGTGTGTGTTTGCTCCGGAATGCCGGAGCGGGCCAAGATTTGGGTGCTATTTACGAATTCTGGCTTAGATTAGATAGCAGAAATAACAGTCGTTGCTTTCTGGCTTATTTCGGGGGTTTATTTAGAGGCTTTTGTGGGGAAGATAAGTGCAAGGTGTTCATGTAACGATGAGTTGGCTTAAATCTATATTAACTTTTCTGTTCTTTCGATCAGGTCTACGCCCGCAGCTGCATTAGCGACGGTCACGGCAGATCGGTCACCATGCAGTCCATTTCCAGCAGTCTGAAGGTAAGCTCATCGCTTCAATGATTTGACCCTGATTTTCAGCTTCATCTCTTGTGCCGCAGGAAACGATGAATCCCAAGGATATTATGACAGACGCTATACACAACTTCCATCCGCAGTATCAGCAGTACACGCAGTACAGCTCAGGTTAGTCCCGATTCACTTCCTTCTCGGCCTCTTGGCCCCAATTTCTTGCTCTCTTTTTGTGCTCGAGTCTGTCTGTCGCATGTTTCGTTCATCTTATCTTATCTCCGTGTTCTGTTGCGTTCATTTAACGATGCATTACGATGCCCGATGCCCGGTTTCCCTTTCCCATTTTCATTCCATTATCGTTATGTTTTTTCACACTTTTGTTTTTCTTTCCGTTTTTTCTTATCTTTTGCAGAAGTAACCTCGGCGCAGCGTTACGAAAAGCTCTAATAATCAAACTCTAAAGCTAACGAAAAACTAGCGATGCTCGCTACTAAACCACTATATTGCAAATCACACACAATTCCACAAATCCAGGCGGGGACGCGATACGTAAACAAAACAAATTGAAGCAAACAAGTGTACTTAGCCTACGGCCTTAGCTTAGACCCTAGCCCTCCCTCAAGAACTCCCCGAAACGCACTCAAAAACGAAGAGAAACATACTAGGCCTTAGTTACTTACGGTACTCACATTACAAAAATGCTGAAAGCTGAACAGAAATTCGCCCTAGTCCTGTGTCCATTGTGTTTAGGGATCTGAGAACGCTCTTCGTTTTCTTCGTTACGCTCTACTCCTAAGTCTAAGCATTTTTAAAGAAACTATTTA
>JAEIIJ010003399.1:0-15748 GCA_018904815.1 Drosophila ogumai
CTTTAAAAATAAATGTTCTCAGTGCATCCACCGTACCCAACGCATTTCTAGTTTTGATTTATGCAGCGGAGTTCAATGCAAAAAGTCAACTTTTGCTTGGCCTGGTGTGGCCATAAAGAACATAATTTATGTCGTTTCACTGATGGCTTTCCATGCGCTTAGGAGTTGAGTGCTTCGATGGGGTGTTGGCTCTCTCTCAGCCTGCGAATTTCCTTCGTTTCCCCCAGTTTTATCCAGCCCCGTGTCTATCCATGATCCTGGCAATTCAATTGTTGGACCCAAAACAGGCATGAAGTGAATTGACTGGAAATGTGCCTAATTGACTCGGTTTTTTCACTGTTGTTCTGCTTCCCTTTTTGTTGGTTTTCTTTTTTGGGAAAATTTAAGTGCATTAGCCTATGTCCCCGGAATTATTATTACAAAAAGCGATGACTTCACTATGATTGGGTCCATCTTTTGGTTATACTCTAGACATATGAAGGTTGGTTGGCAGTAGCAATGCTTGTTGAGAAAGGAAAAAATAATACAAGACAATTTAAAAAAAAAATGAAAAACAACTTGAAATAATAACAATCTATTAATATGAGACGAGATTATATAATTGATTCGAAATTTTATTATATTTTTAATTTTTTTATTTTTATGTATTGAAAAATGAATACCTCAATGGTCTTACTATAATTTTTACGCCGAAGTCAAGCCAGCAATTTTTAATATATTTATGCTTCATTAAACTTTGGTTTAGTATTATTTTATGTTTCATTATTTATAATGTAAAGACTGTATATTTTATCTACCACCTTTTCCAATAGAGCATTGCAGATTCTTCTGCTGATGTTCATTTCGCATTCGTTTTCCCTTCGTGGAGGTTAAATTTTTTTTTGAGGCGATTTTCTACTATTGTTGTTGGCTTTTTATTTAGCCATTTCCATTGTTATGCGATTTTGTGGGCCATATTATTGTTACGGTTGCCGCTTGACGGGTTGCCCTAGCATCCTGCCTCGTCCTTCCCGTTGCCGTTCCCCATCTTTCGCCCATCTTCGCTTATGTAATTTAATTCAATGTACCGTTTCAAATTGAATCTGTGAAAAGCTGCGCAAAGAAAAATAAGCTTCACGAGCGACTAACGGAAATTTCCATTAGCCGAGAAAAAGCAAAAATATCACAAAAGCCAAAAGCCCGAGATGGAAGACAGGTGGAGGTCGGACTTCTACTTTGCCCCCGGGCATTTGATTTAATTGAGCAGCGGACAGGAAATATATTTTATTCTTTTCCCCCGGTAATGGCAAAGTAGAGACGTATGTTCGATGGAGCTTTTTACTTTTATTTTCCGTCTTATGTTTTTCTATAAAATCATCATTGGTTTGTAAATTTAAGTACCTTTCTATTAAGTTCTATAATTTGCTAGGACAGAAAACCAAAAAT
Source organism: Drosophila ogumai (assembly GCA_018904815.1). Lineage (NCBI taxonomy): Eukaryota > Metazoa > Arthropoda > Insecta > Diptera > Drosophilidae > Drosophila > Drosophila ogumai. The sequence continues at coordinate 1,426 of JAEIIJ010003399.1, forward strand.
GCAAATAAAGGTATCTGAACGCATAAATCCAATTCGAACATTTAAGAAATGTGGGTTTTGACTTTCCAGCAATTTTAAATCCCTTAAAAGAGTCAATGAGATATATTTAAATAAAGAATAAGTCTTAAAAAATACTTAATCTTCATCTTAAATAATCAAAGCGGAAATTTAAAAATATAATTTTTCGGCAGCTTTGTAGCTTCTAATTTCGGTTAGACAGCTGACCAAAAGACACAAAAATACCATTCAACCGCCCGGACAGAACCTATTCTCCACCGCTTGCCAGGATCCATACCCATTCCCATTCGCATACACTCAGGAAGCACTTAAAACTAAAACTGAACTCAAGGAAATTAATTGCAATAAACGTGGCGAAGAAGTTTTTGTTCAACGGGGAGGAGCTACGAGCTCCTGCTTCTGGAATGGAACACGAGAAGCCGCTTTGCCAGCAGGACGACTTGGCCGAAACTAATGAAGTGTCGCAATGGGATAATTAAGCTTTTAATCGCCGTGTCTGCAACGGTGTTCGTGGGTGGCTAATTCGGGGCTTCGGGCTCTCGGAAGAGCGTGTTAACGCTCTTAGTTCGGGAAGCGTAATTAGTGTTTTATGATCGATTTGTGTTCACACATAAAACCATAATTCAATTTGCCAGCACTTTAAAATGCTTAAGAAGAGGAGCGCTGGTTATGGAGACGGATTGTGTGCGATTGTAAGTTTTTGCGGCCCACGGGGGGCAAAAGAGCCAAGTTAAACAGTTGGCCAAGCAAACAGGCAGCCAGAACACACAAACACTGACACAGCCAAACATGCTTGGAGATGCTCTGCAAGAACAACAACTTGGTACAAGACCCAAGACCAAAGCCCATACTTTGAGGATGGGGACTTCTTTCTTGCCTCTTGGCTAAGATAAACACCAGAAGAGAGCGCATAGAAGAAGAGTGAGAAGAATCAGGAAGCGGGAAAGAGGCGGCAGGAGACACAGCTCAAGGCGGCCGCCATGTGGAAATGGGAAAAGCCGCAGCTTTGAGGCTGCTAATCCTTTGAGTACAAGGGGGCAAGGGGACAAGGCCAGCGAGGGTAGCTACAAAATAAATCATGAAAAATATCAATCAAAAAGCTTATTAACTATTACTTTATTTTAGGAAATATGTTAGAAAAATGACTCAACGTTGTATGGAAAAAAATAAATTTAATAAAATGATACATAATGATATTCCTTATGTTTATCTTTAATATAATTATAATCATTACATAAAATTATAAAAATAGATCCAATTACAAATCATACAGAGTTAACCCAATATTATAAAACTTATTTTTCATATAGTGTGGGAAAGTCTTGAGTATTACGGCTTGGCGGTAATAAATCTTTCCACCCATTTCTTAAATAAAGCCAAAAGGTTTTCAGTTTGTCACTGTGGCTTAAATCGATATATATTTTCCAAGAAGTTTTTCTGCGATCTTTGGCAGTGATTTAATATATTTCTTGACAAATGCAGACCATAATAAATCTTGTACCTTCATCAGCAGCCTAAAAGCGGCCCTCTCATTTTGACTTACCCTCTTACACCATCTAAGGTTAGACACACACCCCTTCGAGAGATGCATACACACACCCTCGGCTCTAAGTTCGGGCAGGCTTGAAGGACATTAAGCTGATTGTTTTGTTTGGCTTAACATTGAAATGTTGATATAAATTAATTAGTCTCAAAAGGGCAGCCAACACATGTCCTAAATACACACACTTCCAAAGAATAAAGCAAAAGCAGTCACCCAGGATTTGTAGTTTACGGCCAATGAACTTCACGGCAACCCAAATCAAAATTAATAGAGCAGAGGTTTTTAAAATTTGTGGCAAGTTTTCAACAGCGTTTTTACGGTGTCTTCAGAGGGAAATTTAGTTTGTACATGCCAGCAAAACAATATATTTCTTAGCTGAAAAATCTTCATCGGATTTATTTGCACTGCTTCCTTCACTTATTTGCCTTGCTTCATCCAAAATTGTTTGTATTTCGTTTTTATTATAATCCATGACGTGTGATCTAGCTAATTGGGTATCAGCCGGACAGGAAGATAAATGTCGAAGATTAGGTAAATTGGTATTTGAACTAATTGGATGCTATTTACACCTTCAGTTAAAAGCCCAATTTAAGTTGCCATAAAGTGTTTTGTATTTAATTCATTAAGCGAAGCCAATTGAAAACTATTTAAAAGAGAAACTTGAACCTCAATTGTCCTAGTAAGTGTTGTTAATTTTTCCTTTTAATACGAAATATATGTATTTAATCTGATTTAGATTTCAGATATGTTGTTAGCAAATGGTTAACACTACCATCGACATCGTCATGCTTGCTTCTATCCTGAGGAATATCTAATAAGGAAAATTTGTCAGTCTAAGTGGGCCTTAGTATATGCAATTAAACACACAATATTTTTGGCTTATTATGTGAAAAACCCATCTCAATAATTTGCACCTCTCCACGATTTCCGTAGGCTGGCAGGCAACAATAAAATTATTCAACGTGACCCGTGTTGTTACTGCCTATTGTTTGCCAACTGTGGCCAAATCAATTAAAAATTACGCATACGCACTGTACATATTTGGACAGGTCTGCCGCTTATTTGTGTATACGTACACACAATTTTCAGTCTTTCCCCTGCTTTCAGACGTAAACAATCCGTGGATGGACGTGGGTCAGGTCAGGTCAACATATATAATGAGCAACATTACACTGAGAAAATCGTGAGAAAATATTTCTATATACTTATTAAACAATTATGAGTGCTTTCAACTTGTTAAGTATTATGTTTAAAGTATACATGAAGTATACATGAAATTTGTAAAGTATTATAAAATTACCAAAAACTAATCTAAATAAAAAGTATATGCTCAGCCTTCATATATCACAAGTTAAATGTAGCCCCTTTTTCTTTCCCTCAGTGAAAGTCAGTGGACTCCTTGATGGGCCATAAATTGTGTGAGGACTGTGTTAATTAAAAGGAAACATGTTTGGCTGATTTTGGTCGCTTTCTCTGCGTATTTTTCTTTGAGGCGTTAAATTCGTGCAAATATTTTTGCCTGGCATCAACCGAAATGAATCTCTTTCCGGCTAGAAACTTTCTGTGGCTCTGAAGGGAAAACGCCAGAAGGATCCTCTGAAAAAATATATAAAACTTTTGCAACAGCTACAATTGTCAAAGGTGTGCGGGAGGGTGTTTGTTTATTTGCGTAAATGTCACAACTTTCTTATGTCTGAGTCAAAACTGCGACTTCACCTGCGATTGCAACTGTGACTGCGAAGGCGACGGTACGTCCATCTCACAGGGCTTTCCCACTCATTTTCCCGCTTTTCCCCAGCACGTTCGGCTCACTTTCAATGCTGACACAAAAGTTTAAAGCAAATATGCAATGCGCTCGCCAAAGAAAGCCAAGCTTCGTGGCATGCGGCAAACATCAACAGCATTTTCTCGCTTCCCATGCATAGCGAAAAAAAATTTTCGACAAAAAACACTGGCGAATGAAAATGGAAATTAGGCAGCAGAAAACTCAGATGCACTGTGGAACCGCTTAACTGAATATATCGGGTCTGTTTTTTTTTTTGTTCTTTTGGGCGTTTTCGTCAAATTTAGGCTGATGCAGCTTTGTAAATTTCTCAAAAATATATATCTAGAAGATAAGTGTTTAAAATTTTTGTTATGTAAAGAAAATAATGTAAGGCATCTTTTAAATATGAAAATTACCAATCAAATATAAGGAAAGTTTCAGTTGAGGAAGATTAAAGAAATAACTAACAAGTGGCTTGCTTACAATTTCTTTTCGGTTTCGACTTGCAATTAATTTAATTATTATTTGTACGAGAGATACATATGTATCCCAAGACACCCCTGAAGACCTCACAAACTTGGCAGGGTATTTGACTAAAACTGAAAATGAACTTGTGCATTTATCTTGACGCCGGGCGCCAGAGCATCCAAGTTTGGCTGGCTGATTGCAGCCACCGAGCATTTCGCAGCGGGACAATGCCATCCCGGGGGGCTGCAGAGGGTTAAGATATACGAGTGTGTGGTGGAGGAGGGGGGAGCAAGGCAGAGCGGGGAAATGGCAGCCAACGAATGGCAAAGTCTTGCAATATTTTCAGTGACATTTATATCTCACCCGCTCAGCTCCACCGCCGGTGCTGCCTCGCTGGCATTTAAAAATTTATGCAATAAAGTTTGTCCGGCATGTGTGCGAATACTTTTTAGACTTTCGGGGCGAAAGATTTTCCACACTTTGCCATGGACAACTTTGCTGAAGGTCAAGTTGAGCGTGAGAGCCGAAGAAAAGTCCTCAAATTCCTTAATTATGCCGGGCAAGGACTCGAGTGCGGGCAACGGAGGCTGACTGGCCATTTGGCTGGCCTGCCAAATAAATCAGCCAAGCTCTTGACAGACGCACTGAAGTTACTAATTTAATTTACATTTTTAATTTATTTTTGCGCTCAGCTTTTCCTTCGCTAGCTTTTCCCCTGATTCTTTTTCCCGTCAAGTGAATAAGTAATGAATTTACAACTTCTCGAGAATTCTCAAATTAAAAACAATAACACAAATGGGAGTACACCGAACAACCGGTCGCACAAATACGTACACAAATCGCAGTGACTGTGGCAGCGCAGGGAAATTACAGGAGGAGCAGAAACAGGTGCCGGTTTTGCATATAGATTCAAGGCAAATGACTAATTAAAAACGGTTGGGGGTGTGGCACAGTTAGTCAGCAGAAACATAAAACAGGCTGGAACCGTACCAAGGATGATGCAGTCGAGGAAAAACTTTACAATATTCGAGCTTCAAAAATGGGAATCCATTTAATTTATTTTCTTTGAACTGAGTGTATCTATTACTCATTCTTTAATGTAACCAAATCCATTGAAAACTTTAAGAATTTTGATCCCTTTAAGCAAGCGTATTGCACCTTGTATTTCTGCTACCTCGACTCCTCCTTCTTTGCTTGTTGCTGTTGCACAATCATTGCTGGCAACGTCCTTCTGCCACCTTAACCCCCTGGTCACTGTCATTTGCACCTCTTACACTTTACACTTGCAAAAATGTCGGCCACAGAGCTTCATGCATATGCAAATTGCATTTGCTCGGCACTCAGGCTCTCCCCATCCTCAACGCAGTTTGCTGCTGTCCAAACGGCAACCGAGATTGAGGCAAAGGTGGACCCGACTTGATCAGTGCAAGTGCAAGGACACGTGGCCAGGCTGTTTCCCTACTATCTCGGTCAACCCCAGTTACTCCTACATATATGCAGAAACGTAGGCCAAAAAGCCACCTAGAAATGGGTAAACATCTTGCGAAATGGATGTCAGCTCGTGTTAGCCACGATGACTTTCGGCGAAGGCTTTTCAGGATGAATTGAAAATCAAGAAGACCACAAATTATGAAATTATGAATAGACCCTTTAAAGTTGAAGTTAATTTAAGTTAACAATCGATAATTAGAGTTAATTATGCAGCTATTATTCTGTTATAATACATTACAAATATTCCTAAATATAAATTGACGATTTATCTGCAAGAATTCATCTACACTTTACCATTTTATCCCACCATCTCCACAAATTCTTTCTGCTTGCTCAGTAAAACGGGTCACTTGACCTTGCCTTGGCCATTTCGGCGGCCTTTAAAAAAATAACTGAAAGAACGAAAACAAAACCCTTGATACTTGTTAAACAATTTCTGCTGTTTGATTGCCGCAAAACTCCATAAAAACCAAGAAACCCAAGACACTGCGTAAAATCAGAGAGCAGAGTATAAAAATTAACTTTGTTAAAAAAGTGAGCAAATTTTTCTGCTCAAGTGTCCATTGGACAACGTCCAGCAAAAAGGTTTATGGAAAAAACACTTCAGCAAAGGAGGATAATGAGGGGGGCGGGCAACATCGAACGGGGTCGGCAAAAAGTTACACAAAATGAAAATTAAACGATGCTTAAAATTACTTTTTCGTCAAACTCTTTACGCGTTGGTGGATTTTTGAGTGGGAAGTACTTTGCCCTGCTTTACCTTTCCCAACTTTGCATTCTGCCAAAACCATTTTTGCCACCTTGTTTGCTTTTAAAATTTCTAGTAACTTTAAGGTTGGTTAGAGTGAATAAAATAATAAGAAAAAAATAATTTTATTATTTTTTATTTAATGTGCTTTATTGACTTCAACTTTTAATTTCATTAAATTTAATGATACAATATTTGTATTTTACAGAGTTTTAGCATTGCTTTTCAACTGTATTATTGCCTATATGTACCTAGTAAAATTTTGTAAGAAATAATAAGAAATCATAGTAAACAGCAGTGGTGAATTTATAAATAAGACGAATCAACTCTAAATTGTGATAAAAACCCTCTCAGCTGACCCAGAACAGACCGCTTTATCTAGGCTTTGCTTTCTAGCTTTTTAATTGTTATTTGCATTCATTTATAGTTAACTTATGATATTGGTATACTTTCCGATATAACCAGTTGAAACGACTCTCATAAGATACTAATTTAGGTGTTCCCTCTTGTTCATTATTTTCCTTTTTGCTCCCAAAGCGAAAATGCAAATGCTGGACCCAGGATTTTATACATAATTATGTTATTTGAGTTTCTCGCTTCTCCATTCTCTCCTTATTTGCTTTTGTTAAATTAAATTTTTTAATTAGCGTCTCTTCTGAGCTCGCTCTTCTTGATTTTATTTTTTGTGTTTGGTGTTATTTTATTGGGACTGGCGACATTAAAATGTTAATGAAGCCGCATTAACATATGACGGTCATAAAAAGGTATTAGCTCGGACAAACACACGGCGAGGCACACACATCGACATGAGCTCATGCATTTGGCGCAAAGGTGGGGGAAACACACCTGAATTTAACAGGAACTACCCGCTGACCGCTTGATCCTGCCCCCAGTCCTTCCCCGCCTGACTTTCCTGTCCTGTCATTTCCCTGTCCTTTCGCTGTCCTCGTCTGTCCACCTTATGCCGCATAATCCTCTCAAATGGACACTTTGGGAAATATTCTCAAAGTTTTTCCCCTTAAATTAAGAATATTATCCCAGCACGCTGGTGGTTGTTTCAACTTCATAAACATGGTCCTTCAAATTTATAAAGTTGGTTTTTCGTTAAAAATTAAAAAAATTATTATATTTTGGTCTCACTTAAATTTGTTATATTTAATACCGCAACATTTAAATATTTTGTAAGCTTCGATTTCTTTGGATGGACTTATAAAACATACATTTCTGCCAGTGTAGCCACAAACACAGGGATCAGAGACGGGGGTGGGATTCAGGGGCCCGTTGAGGAGGTTTAGGACCCGCACACATGCTGACAGACCCCACTTAAGGTCCGATGGTGGCCAAGTGGCATAAAGTTGAAATAAAAGTTGACTGGCTGCGGCTGCTCCGACTCCAGCTCTAGCTCTAGCTCGTGGTCCTGAACGCGGGTCCTGAATCTGGTGATGCTCCTGCTGGATATTCCACCTTGGCATTAGCATAACCATTGGCATTTTGTGTGATGTAGAACGAAGTGTTTTTGGCCCCGGCAAATGTCACCACAATAGTTGCCATTCCGGCCACAGGGCTTCCGCTTTGTTTGGGGTCCTTTGCAGGGATCAGCGTTGTCAGGGCAACGATCGGGATTGTTGAATGTTCCAAACTGACCGAAACCCATCCGTGAACATGAAAGGGAGCTTAATGAGTTATGTATGCTGAATGGTTTGAGGAATTAGAAAGGTTTAACCGGAGAAGGGGTAGTAAAGGTGTTAGCAGTTCTCAAATCAGCTTTAAATTTTATTTTAGGGAATAATCGAAGGGATTTCAAAGATTCATTTTAATAAATCCCCTGCTATAGAGGGTATTTTTCGTTCGAGGCTTAAGAGTCCGCTTCTGTGCTAAGTATCCCACAGGTTTTTATATTCGCAGTTTCTCTGTTTGAGCAAGTTAATTTGTGGTTTTTGCTAAGCCAAAAAATGCCTGGAATATTTCTTGCCTCAGCAATGGAAGTACCACCAAAAGAAATGCGGTTGTAAAAATTTAGCTTATTTTTCCCGCTCACTCACATGTATATTTATACGCACATAAATTTCACTGGCCCTGGCAGAGCTTACATTTTTATGCATGGGGAAAATGCCGGGGCCGAAACGTCGCTAATAAGTTGGCCCAGAGATGGAACAAAGCCCCGGTGTACGTATTCCGTCCAAAACTATTCCTCTCATATAGTTAACCACCCCATATACCTTTCCCATCGCTCCTGCACACATTTCACGCATTTTGATATGCAAACAAAATGCACTGAATAAAGCAGCCGCACATGGCACAAAAGGTTGGCCAACAAAAACGCGACTGAAAAAATGCAAAAACAAACTTAAAAAAAAAAGACTCGAATAAAACGGTGGGGAGTAAAAAAAAGTTAAGAACGAAAGGTAAAAACCGTCGAAATTTGCACGTGAACACAAAGAAGCAATTTAACAAAAAGCAAATGGCAAATAGCGTTGTAGAATATGCAAAACTGCATTGAGAGAAATTTATGATATTAAAGAGCTTTGTTTACGAAAAATCTAATAAAAGTAACCAACACAGAAAACTTTATAAATATTTATTTATTTTTCTCTTTGGAAACACTAAAAGAATAGTAAACATATTAATTAAATACTATAAAATATTTTATTTATGCGTCGAAACAGATTACTCTTTATGAATTTATTAATTTATATTTAGAGCAAAGCATTACCTTTTTTTCGTAGTGTCCACAGGTGCAACAGGAAGGCTTCCATAATGCATATAGTGCACATGAGTTGGGGAGTATCCTTTTCCCTCTCCAACTGTAGGATGTTTATTAAAAGTATAAACAAAAGGCTCTCCAAGCGAGCAACAAAAGGCAGAGCCAGAATAGTGTTGTTACTTTTTAGTGCAAGCTGCATAATTTATAAATGTGCTCCATAGCTGATGGATGGCTGGAAGTAAGGCGACGCATCAGGATTTTAAGATATATGCAGAGCGAGAGAGATAGTACAAGAATATGTAAATATTGAGAAACTTGTTAGCAGACGGTTTAGAAGCGGAACGGGAGCCCTCGTTCGTATTCCTCACCAAGTCTTCCTAGTATTTATTTCAGTTGTTATCCTTGGATTGTTTAATTACTCCAAGATAATACCTAATTTTACGAGTTTTGTTAGTTGTAAGTGCTACTTTCTATTTTAAATAACTATTATTATTGTGCTTATAAATTCACAATTTAACTAAAACTCTCGGCTTCATTTTCAACGTTTTTTTTGGCTTAAATTGAAACTACACTGCACTAGGGTGTACCCATAAAAACAATCAATTTTCCAGAGACCACAACGTAGTAAAAGGAACCCATTGCCGTTGTCAACACCAACAAAACGCGAATTTAAGCGGACGTGAGCGGACGAAAAACTTTGGAAAGTAACAACAAAATGTGGGGGAAGATGCCGTTGGAGGGGGGTAAAAAAATAACAAACAATATTTCGCAATAAACAAGCAAAATCAATTTTCGTTACTAGAGCAGGCAATCAAAGCAACGAAATCACGCGACAACGACACACCCCTTTTTTTCAAATATGAACAACAACCATTAAACCTTGGTGCCCTTACTTTTCAATCTATATTTTCAATCCCTATTCTCTATTGTTTTGATATAAAACGTCTTTCTAAGAAGAGTGAATAAACTGTTAGTGACGGAATCAACTGACATGTCAGCCATCAACTTGTTGCTATTTTCACTTTCCTCAGTCAGTGTGATTTTTGCGCATTTCGTCGCTCTCATTAGCCAACAGAAATCGTAAAAACCATCCTGACAACTGGCAGATTCAAATAATAATAATAAAAAAGGAGACGTGGCAGAGGAAGGGCAAAAGGCAAGTGACACAGAAGCGACGGCAACAAATTAAAAGCCATAAAAGGCATCAAATTATGTGACGCACTCCTGGGTGTTGCCACAAGCGGATAAGGAAATGGAACGGGGCCAGGGTAATGGGAAGGCCAAGCCAAGGCAGCCTATTTGTTAACCCCAGCGTGCCGGCAAACAAAGTTTTTCAATTTCAGACGCATAATAAGGGGACACAAAGGGACATGGCGGAGGAAAGGGCACGCCAAAAGTGGAGAAGAGTAGGAAAAGAGCCGTCGAAAAAGTAGATATTCTTTGTAACTCTTCACTTAAATGCCCTACACAAAAAAACATATTATAAAATTAATATATTATTTAATAATTTATGACACAAGCCAAAGCGAAGAAACTACAAATAAAAATATTTAAAAAATAAATGAATACTATTTATTCTTTCGCAAGATATTAATTAATATTGTTTTAATATTAATATTTTTTTATATAATTTGTTGTAAATGTAAAATGCACTATACAACACAATTTTAAAATAAATTTTCTCTAAAATATTCTCAAAGCTGATAGACTTTTTTAAGGGTATAATGACCGAAAGAGGGGGGAAAGATAAGAAGAAGGGGGCACTGTGGTATGCGGGCATAGCGACTGCCGTCGTCTCTGAGGAAAATGAAATTATGAATGTGCGTTTGCCAACAACCGCACCCCAGACACCCACGTAGACCTACCTCACCTGGCGCCCCTATCCACTCCTATGCAGCCGCCTCCCACCCACCTTGCGACACCCTCTGGCACCTACCGTCGCTGTGGTGTGTGCTCATTTTTCTGTCAAGGTGTCATAAATGACGCGACGTTGGCGGCAGCGCCATCGCCATTGCCATCGCATGCGTGGAAGTAAAATAAATGAGGCTCGGCACAATGGCAGCGACAGCGGATACAGGGGGGCAAAGGACGAAGGGGTCGTGTGGCTGCCAAGTGGAACAAAAGCCAAATGAATGACACAAACCACAGAGCAACAGTGCCGAAAAAAAGAAGGCAACCAATTAAAATTAAATGGACACAAGGCATACCCTACACCAGCTTTTAAACTATAAAGTATAATCAAAACAAATTAAACTTATTTAATTTTTAAAGATTAAACAAAAAATGTTATATTAAATAAATAAAATAAACAAAAAATGTTATATTAAATTTAAAAAAAATATATTAGAGTGGAATGATGGTTAATAAGTTAAAGTGTTTTTATTTTTGACGATGCATAAGAAGTGAACAGAGTTTTCTGTTTAAGTCATATTTAAATACTTGCACTTTAAAAAATATAAAATATTTGGAAGTAAAATAATTTGAGGCTGAACTTAAGAATAATTAATATGTCATTTAGAATAATATCCTCAGCGGTTATTGAACAGGGTATGAGTGTCAGGTATAATGCCGAAAAGGTCATGGCGTACAGCCATTTTATTTATGACATTATTTGCATACGCTTTTATGAACGGCAAACATTTTTCAAGTTAAGAAAAAAATAAAGTTAATTTAATTAAAAAGATTTTCGGTTGGGCTTTCTTGTGGCAATTTATATGAGTCTGCTGATGGGTGTGACAGGTTCATGCAGATCTCCAAAAATATCAACAGAAAATGGTAATCCTAATTAGGATGGATTATTTTTGGAATTCATTGTCTGTTTATTGACTCTAAAGCAACAGGTTGTGTCAAATAATTTAATTGTTGATAAACACTTAAATACAAATTAAAATCCGATCAGCAATTAGTAGGAGAAAACTGATTTAAAATTCAGACACATGCTTTAGACGAACTCAAAATCAGACTTATATAAGCGCAGTCGCTAACATTTGTTGTTATTCTTTATTATTCAAAATACGCAGTTAAAGGTTCAACCTCGTCTCGTTCGAAAACCCTTCAAAACTGAGACAAAGATGCTCGAAAAGAAATCCAATTTAATGACTGTGAAGCAGTCCGGGCGGATTCTCGGGGAACCCAACTCAATGGATGGACAACCATGGGGCGATGACTTGTGGCAGTGACCGTGCACTAGAAAAATATATATGTGCGTAAATATATATATATTTCTAAATAAACGAATTTATGCTACATTTGGAGCAAAATATATTTTAGCATCAATACATTTTTCCTTTATCAATTTCTCTTATAAATTCCAAATTCTCTTTAGAATACTAAAATGTAAATGTGCCCCAGTAAAAACCATTTTTCCAAGTGGCGGTCTCTTTCCCATTCAGAATTCAAAGTCCGCGTCTTTGTTTTCATTGCGGCTGTCACTTTGGACGCAGAGCCACGTTAATGGCAAGTGTAAAATGCTTTAAGCCAAGGACCAGCCAGGACCTTCATCAGAGTCGGAAGAAGCGGAGGAGCAAAGCAGACCAATGTGAAGCGTTCTTTGGGGGCAAAAAAAGAGTTTAATTAACACGAAAATGGTTTCAATTACATAAAATTACGTTTCTTTGCAGTGACGATGTCGGCGCTGCCATTGTAGTTGCCCCTCAATCGTCCTTCCTCGTCCTTTCTTCCCCCTGTGTAAATGAGTTTAAGGCAATGCAGCGGGTGTGGACTTAAGAGGAGAGTCGGGGCGTGGCCAAGTTGAATTGGGCACGGAGATTTATTGGGCGTCAGTGGAGCAAATTAGTTGAAATTGTCAGTTAGGACAGTCGTGAAAGTTGCAACTTGGGATCTTGGCGGAGTTTTACGGCGAAGGACTTGGAGTTTTTATCGAAGGGGTAAATCTTTGACAGGGCCAGACATCCAGTGTGTAAGTTTCTGAAAAATTAAGGTTTTATTTATTGGGACATGGTAACAAACCAAATACATTTTGGCTTAAATATTTTGTTAAATTTTTTATTTTAATATTTAAATTGATATAACTGTGGTTTTTAAGCTTGGCCCGACTTTAGAACTAAAATAAATATCTTAAAATGTCAAACGTAATTTTAAAATCCGCACAATTTTTGAAACTTTAAAGTTATCGAAAACAGCACAAGACTCTTTAATCTGCCAAAGCACTTTGTCCCGCATTCAATTCAAGTGGACTTTTTATCCCCCACTTATTTATCAGAAACATTCCGGGTCGCGGTCCGTTTGCCATTATTGACACATTAATCAAACAATGGACAAGTACTTTCAATTTATTTTCCGCCATCATTTTAAAGCGCTTCCACTCGCCGGTCCGACGGCGGGCAAACAGAGCGCAGACAAAAGTTCAGGGCACTTTGGTGACCTCGGCCTATAACAGGAAACGTGGCTGGCTTTCTGCAGATTAGCTATCATTATAAATATTGACCGACTGACGGACTGACAGACTGGCGGAGGGAATGAACTGCAGGCACGACACAGGTTTCGACGCATTGCATACGACAAATTAGGTTGATTGCTTTGCGTCCAAGTACCCGACATTTTGTCCCTCCTCCCGTCAGTCTGCTTTTCAATTAAGCCCAGCGCTCGGTGCATTTTTTATTTTTATTTTTCCCCGTCTAATTTGATTCATCTACTTTGATAGCCGGGTCCGTGGAATGAAGGACTCGCGAAAGCGGAGCCTGACATTTTTGCGCGATTTGCCTTTGCATATTTTAGCGCTATTTCGGTGACATAACTTTGGGAGGAGCCACAAAAATAGCAAACAAATGCCATATACTTTTGGCTGAGAAGTCATAAATTTTCCTTGTGCCATTTCTTGTGCCTTTTTCTTAGTACGCTAGCCATCCTTCTTCCTCTTTTACCTAAAACGGAAAATGCAGGAATACTTCCCCGCTTGGCTTTTGATTCTCCTCTTGAATAGGGGTAGGTCAGTTTAAAAAACCGTCACGTCACGCTTTTGTACGGATATTTTCAAGTGGGGTTTAGTCGGGGATTATTTTTAATGCCTGATTAGTAGTTTTACTGTTATTGCTTTGGGGAAGAGTATGTGCAAATTTAACTTTTCATACATATGGGTTTACAAATAGAATCCGTTTTTATGACAGCTTCTTTACGATTTTTTTTAAAAGGACTTAAGACGATGGAGCATTGAATTAGCTATTGTTCAATCCTACAAGGTGATAAAAGTATTTATATTCATTAAACGCATAAACCTTTTTTTTTTAAATAATAACTCAGTGTATCTCTCCTTCTGTTAGGGATATTTTTCTACCGCGTCCATATGCTAATTTTTATTTACTTTGGTTTACCCTCGACAACAATTTAACGCCACATATTTTACACATCAACATTCATCACATTGCATAGTATTTTATTTGCATTTTGATATGTCCTTCTCTCTCTCCTCTATTCCTCTTTTACGTGTGTTACAAAATACGTACAAAGGGAAAATCGTTATTAGAGAGCAGCCCCAAAATGTAGGCAACACTTTTTGCCCCTACATTCCACTATGGGGAATTTGGCCATTTTTATGGTATTTAGTCATTTTGTCAAACTTTAAATATT
>JAEIIJ010003402.1:0-29572 GCA_018904815.1 Drosophila ogumai
GCTTTACATTCTTTTTTGAAAATCTACCGATCGTTCCTATACTAATTATATGATATCGTCGTCCGATTTGTATAAAATTTATACCTATTATATCCTTATCCTACTATATATATCCCCATCCATATGTGTCCACAATTGTATCGCTCAGCGAGCTCCCCTATAATGCTTGAAAGCCAGATAGGCGTCCAAGGCATGCAGAATCCCCGCCGCATAGCCCATGTACTGTAAACATTTTAAAGAATCAAACAGGATATCGAAAATCCTTATATATACATTATTTTTGAAGTACTCACATAGCAGGCAGTCATGGCAGGATATGCCCAGAAACCAGGTCGCACCAGAAACTGCGGATGCAGCCACACCACGCACGCAAAGCCCATGTAACTCGCCGAACTGAAGTACATGCAGCTGGCCAGCCCATTGAATATGGTCTCCTTGGATGGGATATAGTTTAGCCTAGATCTCTTGGTGTTCTGCCTCTACTCACAAACATGGACTGCCGTATGAGATTGTAGGATTTATCCGAGAAGGCATAGCATATAAGGAGGATTCCGTTGGTGGTGAAGCAATGCCCTGTGGTGGCCAAGAAGCTGGTTAGCGCCTGGCCAATGGAGTCCGCATAGGGCACACCGTACTTGATTAGCAGTCCCTCGCAGAGCATGGCCAGTCCCAGCTGCATGAGCTTCAGCAAGCCAATTCGTGATAAGAGAAAGCCAAAGTTAATGCAGGTGCAGACGCGGCAGCAGCAGATGCGTATGCCCAGCGGTTGGCTCATTCCCCGAACTCCAAAGGCGGACATCGGCGTGGAACGTTGCATGATAATGATGATGACGATGTGTGTACTCCTGCGACCTCGAGTTGCGACTGATCGTGCCTCTGCATCTGTGCATCTCGGCTTTGTTGTCTGGTCTTTCAGTTGATGTGCGAGGAGGAGGAGAAGGAAGGTTCTATAAATAGCTCCTGGGCCACATGTGCGTGCCCTCCAAGGAGTGCTCAAGTGTGGCATTTGGAATACTGCAAATAATACTACAAATATGTATATTTTCTACCTGCCTGACTTTCCTTGGTTAAAATCCAAGTAGGAAATCTTCTCACCCCGACAGCTGTCAGTCTCACATCCGATTCCGGATGATACAGGGCACAAATCCAAATTCCAAGTCTTCGAAGCACAAAATTTTTACAAAATTAACCTTGAACGCTTTTGGATTCTCCGCGCATTTATACCTTTAACCCTAACTGCTTCTGGTTCCTAATCCTCTCCTGGTTTCCCCTTTTTGTTTCCATCTCCAGGATGTGCTTTAATTTCAAGTTGTTTGGCGGCAGACAGCGTCACGCCAATGCTGCCAATGGTGGCATCTCCCCGCGTCCCAGTCTGGCCAATGGACCCCAGGTGTCCATCGATACCGTCCACACCGTCAAGTCGGCCAAGTCCGTCCGGCTGGGCAAGGCGTCAGCTGGCATCCGGCCTGCGGCCGTCATTGTTGGCAAAAAGATGAGCCACAGTGCGAACCTGTTGGGATTGGAGAAGAGGCAGCATACGGCTGCTGAATCTGGCGGAGGAGCTACCAGTAGCAACACGGCAGCCCCCACAGCTATCACCACCGTCGCCACTACAGCCTCGGTGGGCTCCAGTGCTGGTCCCGCCGCCGTATCGGAAATCAATGACAATGGAAACTCTATAAAACGCAGCTCCTGGTGGGGTTTCTTCGGCATGGGCAAGAAAAAGAGGAACAGCAACCAGTCAATCTAGTCGCTGATCTGATGCGACTCCACTTGACAGGGGTTCCTCTCGGAAACCGACAGGATTTGGAGCAGAAGCCGCAATCATTAAATTTGAACCTGACTCCAAGGATTTTTTAGCGCAGAGATCGCATAAATAAATATAGATTTTATATATAGGACTTGCCAGAGTCATCAGATTTGCTTGCATTTATTTATTTTAATTTTTTTAATATTTGAAAATAGTCCAGGCAAAAGACTGGGCTTTATTTCTCGATTGAATATAATGCTAGACATGATATATAACCAGGATATATATCCTATAACTAATATGATCTTAAACAATTGACTCTTTAAAACTATAGAATTTATTTCTTATTTTTGAACTATTTTTTATTTACGAAATTTTCTAATAAAGGGTCCTTTAAAATGGCAACAAATGAACATTGATATTTAATCTGTTATACTGATAAATATTTCAAATTCAAGGATTTATATTATTTATATTAATTTTATTTTATTTAGAGAGAGATAGGGAGAGAGAGAGAGAAAGAGAGAGAGAAAGCACACGTCAGCGTCTGAAAGTGAAGCTTACAGCGCAGTTGATAAGCCGTCTCTCTCTCTCTGTCTCTCTCTCCCTCTCCCTCTGCCTCTCGATCAACCCCTCTCTCTCTAGCTACCTATAAATAGAGGCCCCCTCCGCCGCGCAGCCTCAGTCAGTGCGCGCCTCCCCTCGTGTCCACATGTACCGTGTGCATCCCCACCCACCTGGATGACTCCGGAAAAGTGCCCATTTCATGGAATTGTGCCTGTTATAACAATAATCGTGCAAATTCACCAAAAATCTCTGGAATCGAAGGAGTTAATCAACGAAGAGTCTGAATCTGTGCGCCGCTCCCCCTGGGTTCACCTGCTATCTGTGTGCATCTTAACCCATCTGGCAGACCACCGGAAAAACGCCACTTAGTTGGAAATCTAGAAAGAAACCAAGAATCTCTGGAATCGAAGGAGTTGATCATCGATGAATCTCAGCCAAGTCTGCTGAGTGAAGGTGAAAGGCAACAGAGTGTCCTTTACTGCGGGTAGGTCCAAGCCAAAACTATTATTCTATCTACATAAAGCTGGCTTAGCAGCGATCGGGTTAAGAAAAGTTGGCTTAAAACATAAAAGAAACCTTACTTTGGGAACACATCGCTCCTTGATTAAGCGAATTTGAGCTAAGCTCCCTTTTATATATGTATGTTATATTATATTTTATAAGTTATATAATATTATTTATATGTTATATACAAACTTCGGCGTGCCGAACTTAGCTTGTTTTAATTTTATTGAATTTTTTTGTTTTTCAACATTTATTTAATCAATTTCAAGACTCTAACTCTATACATTACTGGTTGAAATCACAGTCTATCCTAGTAGGCATCCGTCTCTGTTCACTGACAGCTGGCAGTTTCACTTTCGTGTCCTTCTAATGTGCTTACATATCAAAATTCATAATTTTCCGAAGCACACAATTCTCCAAAATTAATCATCAACGGGCTAAGCATTCCGTTTCTTTTAAAACCACAAACGCTTCCAATCTGTTTCTGGTTTGCCCAGCCGCATTTACTTCCGGTTCCGGTTTCGTTTTCAATATGTGCTTTGGCAAGTTCTTCGGCGGCAGGCATGGAAATCGTTCCAATGCTGTTGCCACTGAAGGTGTCACCGTGCGTCCCAGCCTGGCCAATGTACCCCAGGTGTCCGTGGACAATGTGCGCTCCGTCAAGTCAACCAAATCGACCAAATCCGTCAAGTCTGGCAAATCGATGGCCGCTGCCAGCCGCGTGACCGTCAATTTGGCCAACCAGCGGGCCCCCAGTGTTAACACCATGGCATCGGAGGCAAAGAAGTCTGTGCTGGTTGGGCCAGGCGGAGGAGCTCCCAGTGCCAGCGCCTCGATGGTTCCAAATGCTGCTGGTGGATCTGCCACCGGCTCTGCAGCAGCTAGCAGCTCTCGCTCCGTAAGGCGCAGCTCCTGGTGGGGTTACTTTGGCATGAACAAGAAGAAGAATTCTAGTATTGATTCACTCTAGGTCCCAATGATCCCATCCCGGAGCAGTGCAAATTGCTAAGGTTTCAGCTTTGATGACCTTCGTCTGGGTTGGAAGCAGAAGGAAGCAAACACAAATCTTCGACTTTTCAAAATTACAGCAAAAAATTAAATAAAGCACAAAACCCGTAAAAAAAAAATCCGTAAAAATTCCTGAAATTTCCAACTTCTGGAATCTGTGTGAAATTAATGTATCCAAGTTCGTGTAATATGTTTTTTTTTTTAATTTTTATTATATTATTATTATTTTATATTTATTTCATAGTCAAGCTTAGACGTTTGGCTTCACTTTCCGATTTAATAAGAGATCTTGTTTATACCATATATATCCCCATGATCGGATCATCTTCTTTCCGAGATCGTGTCGTGTGCTCGCTGGACAGAGAGAGAGAGAGAAAGATAGAGCGAGAGGAGGGGGTGGGACTGGGTGGTGTGGGGCAAACAAAGCTCAAACGTCGCCACCGCCGAGCGATTAGTGTAATTTATCAGTCGCAACGGCAATTTATCGGTGGGATTTATGTGAGAGGGAGGTAGGGTGGTGGTAGTGAGGGGGTGTGATGGGCGTGGGGCGGGTGACGGTGGGTGGGACGATCGCGGGGGTGGATGCTTTTTGACAACAAAATTAATGTGGCTGTTATCACAAGTAATTGTTGCCGGCGGCATTTGTTATTTTTGCTATTACCGCTACTATTGTTGCCGTTGGCGACTTGCGTCAATGGGAAGCTACACTGCCAGAAAATACAAACAAAAAAAAGGGGGAAAAGAAAGCAAGATGAATTTATTTATTTGAATTTAAAATTATAAATAACTATTTAAATTACATGTAGTAGCAAAATTATTAAAAACTAGCAAAGAACTGCTATCTGCTATTATATAATTTTGTAAACTAAGATATTGTCGCAAATATTATAAAGAAAATGTCACAATTTTTTCAATTTTTTATAAATTGTATACAAAATTCTATTGCATACTGCAAAATTATGCAAAATTCAGCTTTCTGAAGCTATGATTTAAAATGTTTTAATTTTTACAGATTTTTTACAAATGAAATAAACATTTGTAATACTATTTTCTTGGTGTAACAATGACGCTCCGAAAAAAGTAAAACCGTAACCATTCAGAATTTGCATAAATTGTCTTGGCCAGGGCAGTCATACTACTTGAGATACATGTAATACTTAATACAGAGAGACATACGTAATAATATGCAATCTGCAATTAGGAATTTGCCAATTCCGTCACGAATTTTGCACGTGCACACACCAACTCAACTAGCATTAAATCGGGGGTAACTTCGAGGCATTTTCCGATTTCCCAGCGCCACCAGCCGGCGATCTTGTTTATTTTTAAAGACAAGGCATAGGAATGAAATAAAATGTATATATCGGATATATGTACATCATATATCCACCGATACAGTATAGACTGAGAGAGGGGACTACACTTTTTGTTGGCCGCCTTCATTGGGGCCGATGCCTCTGACGTCGTCGGTTCGGTTCGGTTCAGTAAAAGGTTTTACAAAAAAACGCAAAAATAAAACACGCTAAATACGCAAAGATTAATTAATGTAACAATTTTCGGCTGTAAATAATTCGAATCTCGTCGTGTTGCACTGAAAAATTGTTTGTAAATTGTTGTGTCATTACAGCGGAAAAAACGAAAACTGCAAAAACGCCGACACAGTGCGCTGATTGTCGTCTCAAATAAAATAAACAGCAACAGATTTTCATTTTTGTTTATTTTCGTATTTTGTGTGTGTTTCGTTTGGGTTTATTTTTATTTTGGTAGCCGCCGACAATCGGAACAATCGTTGGAAAACAATGTGAGTGGAGTGCCTGCCTGCCTGCTTGTCGCTCAATCGCCTTTAAAATGCAGTTAATTAAATAAATTGCCAGCATCAGTCAGCGGTTCCAAAAGATACTAACTTATAGCCGCTAAATCCGACATTTCGAGAGATCCGATCCGATCTAGTAGCGACAGACTGCAGACCAGGAAACAATTGAAAGCATCTCTGAAATGGGTATTTATGATGATGGGGAACCTTGTGTCGAGTCCGGCAAAGAGATCTGTCAGGAACAAATATGATATATATTATTATATATTTAAATATGTATGTATATGTATTTTGGGAATCACGCCAACTTGACGTCTTTGGTTTTAATTTAAGAACAAATAAAGGAATTTAGAAAAGTACAATAAATGAAATATTCAAAATAAATTTTAAGAACTTAGTCATATATTTCATATTTTGTTTATAATAAATACAGGAAAATACAAATTTAAATTATTTTAGTCACACTGATAAAAATTATATTTTTTTATATTAAGAAAAAATCAGCCTAAAAAAAATCAATCTAAAACTTAGAATAATTTTCAACAATTAAAAAAGTTTCCATATATATATTTTTTATTTTTACCATAAAATTAAGCCAAAGCAGGTAATATTTATGGTTAATTTTAAACTCTCTCTGATTGTCTTGGTTTAGGTCCTTTCTTAAATCAAAGGTGAATTTAGCCTTTTTTCCTGGTCAATTCTCCATAAAAACCCTGGAGAAATCGTTCTACATATTTGGAGCAAATTATTAAAATTATAAATCTTATAATTCCCAACTAGTTCTAACATCCCCGGAGTGAAGTGAAGGTTGCCAGCTGCCGAATGGCGAGTGCACGTGGATGTGTGGATACATGCTTGTGGCATTACATACATAGTGCTAATATGTGCTATTACATAAATACATTTACATATGTGCTAGGCTTTAGGTAAACATTTTTATGAGTGCACGCTCAAGTTATGATTAAGTCAGAAAAGTGGAAAATACGTGGCTGAGAATTGGAGAATTTCCGCCACGTAAGAAGCCATTAAACAAAAGTTACTAGTTACTATTACGATTCGCTATTTGCTGGCCAAACAAACCGCACTTGGCCATTACAGCTGCCACTCGGTTACAAATTGCAGCGTCTGGCAAATATTTTCTTCTGACTTTGGCTTGATTTTAACGACCACACTTGTAATTGTTGATAAAATAACAAATGGAGATAGAGAGAGGGAGAAACAAATGTTTTTTTTTTCGGTTTCCCATTTTCTATTTATTTATTTATTTTTTTTTTATTTTTTTTTTTTGCTTTGCATTCTCTGAAACGCAAATTCATGAGGCGAGGGCGAGAAAGCCGATATTCTTGGAGGGTCGTAAACAAAGCCCTATCTGGGCCAGAGATAATGGATGCCAAGTGGCCGGCAGTCTGGCCCACTGATTGACCATTATATATATTATTATTTGGGGAGATCCTAGTCTAAAAGTGGTCCGCCGATTGGGTATTATTTATAGCAATTTGTTTGCCACGCGCCGACGTCACTGCGAGGCATATATCACTTGCCGATGTCATGGTTTTTTTGGAAATCCGCAGCCCCTCCGGCGTGTAGGATCCATAAATTGAGTACACTCGAACCCATCAAGGTGTTAAATTCTGAAAGTAGAAAGAATTTCACCTACACTGGTAAAAAAAAAATAAATTTTAAGAACTTTATTGAATAATATTGATCAGCATCAACAACTGAGTCGATTTATAGCCATTTTTACAAAATTAAATGTTAGCCAATTTTTTAAAATTTTGTAAGATGTTTTATCAGTAAAATTGTCATAAATTACCAAACGTTTTAATTTAATTTTTTAACTTTTCAACTTAATACTCGTAAACCTTTATTTTATTAGTATATTTATTTTTAAATTATGAATCTTTCTAGAAGTATAGCTTGACTATGCATTTTTGTTTTTTCAGTGTACAACAAATTTCTTCTTGTACCTACAACAAATGTGCAAACAACTGCTAAAATAATAGAAGCCTTGCAAAACTTTCCATGAAGTCAAACTTTTGGCTAAAAATAAACCAAGAAAAAAAAACTTTATAAAAATTATACTCTCTAGGGATGGATGTGATTAGGATTAATAAGTCAAGAAGAAAAGTCCAATATAACAAAAAAATCGTAAACTTATGAAAATCAAATTCAAAAATAAAAGTAATATTCCAAAAATAAAGTATATTTAATTTATTTGGATATTTTTTCTAATATTTAAATCTATTATAAGTGTATAATCTAATATATTTATCCAAAGCTACGTTAAAATAGAACCCTATTTTCTCACCGTGTACTACGCTACCACATAGAAACCCTGAGACACCGGAGATGAGTTGACAGAAAGTGAACAAGTCCGGCTGGCGGCATGTTAATTGATTAAAAAGTCAGAAATCGTGCCTCTGAAAATTCTCGCCAAAAACTGGAAAAACCCCGATTTGAAAAAAGGATCTCGATCCTTTGCTATTTACTACCGATAACCTATCAGATTTGTTGTCTTTTCGATTGCCAGTTAATTTGGAATCTTATCTGCTCAAACATGACTTTAATATTGTACAATCTTGGTGTGACTTCAATTAGATGGTGAAAATCGCAGAATCACAGCCCTCGCGATTGTGTTGAAAATAAAAATAAATTACTTTGATTTGTTGAAAAACCAATTTGGGCTATTTATGAAGTACATTATACAGGGTGTTATTTGTTGCAGATGATAAGTGTTGTGTCGTAGTGTCTGTGTCCCCAAAAATATCCCATGATTCATAGGCAGACGGAGACCCTCCTCAGTACCGGATGGAAATTACTTTTGATTGTTGTTTGCAGGGAGAAAACCGAAAACAGTTTGCCAATCGTTGCCTGTCCATCTGCGTCATTGCGAAAACACTTGTCTAACGCCCAAAAAGGGGCGTGGCCGGAGGTTAGTCTATACTATACATCTGTTGACAAACCTATGAACATACAACTGGGCTTGAAACTTTAGGGCTAATATTTAAATACTTTCAATAATAAATTGTTAAAATGCACATAAAACTCTTGAAAAATGAAAATCGGTTTAATTTAACGATATTGTTTCGATATTTGTCGAACAATTCGATTTAACCGATAAATCCAAAATAAGCCTAATATAATTTAGATATCTCCCAATAACATCGATTTTATAAACAATATTTTTAAATTTTTTAAATTTCCATGTACCATAACTAATGTAATTTTTTGTATGATTTTGTTGGGATCTATTATTTTTACCGCTGCTGTGGCCACCCTTACATGCGGTTAAGAATGTTGTATTTGTTGGGGCAAAGCGCCAGCCATGTATCGCAAATTCTTTTCTTGTGTCTACCCGACGGGGTCGTGTTCTATGCTGCTTATCAGGTGGCTATCGGCAAATCGATAAATCATGTCTCCAGGGAAGAGGAGATCTTCTCCGAACCCAACCCAACCCCCTACTACCCCCAAGGCCGCATCGCCTTGATCTACTGACGTTGTTACTATTACCATTATGGCAGTAAGTTACCTGCAAGTGAGCTGTTTGTTCGCTGTGGCATTGAGGGGCTGGCATCGCTTTCATTTGGCTACAATTTCAATTTCAATTCCAATTTCGATTCCATTGCGTTCGCAATATTTTAATTGGGTTTAAGATCGTTTTAGTATCGTTACCCAGCTCAACTTGACAAAGATTGTGATTCTGAAACCGATTCGGAGATGCCCCTTCTCTTCTTAAAGTCTGCGATTTCAAAATACTTGTTTATTAAATATTTTATATTTATATTGTTTAGTTTTTTTGGGTGTTTACTTAGTTGGAAGTTTTATTTCAATTATGTCAATTATTATATTTAAAGTCCCTTCATTTTTTCCTTGTTTGTATTAAATGGTTTTAAGGATTTTAGATTTAAGACAATATATAAATTGCAGTCACTTATTCTAATTTTAAAAAATTGTGGAAATTTTAAAGTTATATTAAAAATGTGCCAAATTTAAGCTAAGGTTAAATGGTTTTTATAGATAACTGGAAAGTAGAAAATTTTAATAAAATCAAAATTTGATTTGTTCATGTAAAATACAATTATAAACATCAATATTGTTGAAACGTTATAAATACATACATTCTTGAAATATAAAAAAAAAATATTTAAAAAAATTTTAAAGCTTAGTTGTGGAATAATATTTTGTTCTTTTATTGTTTAATTTTGTATTATTTAAATTTGTTTTAATTTTACTTTAATTTGTAATTCTTAGATAAATATTGTTCGGTTTATTTTTTGGCTACTACTGGTTGAGTTTGATAATACCGAGGGTTAAGTAGTTCCCTTCCTCGTCGATCAGGTCGACGCCGACTGAGCTGCCAGCGTGGACGCCGACTGCGACTGCGGCTTCTCAGCTTTTGGCGCAATCGAAAGTTACGTTTCAGCTTTACGTAGAGCGCATTAGTCGATCGCTGAAAGTCGACGGCGTTAGTTCACAGTTAAGCAAAAAAAAAAAATCAAAAAAAAAAGAAGGGAAAAAATTCAAGAAAGTCTCAAAGAACCCTATATCAGCTGGAAGTGTTACCCGGAGATATTGTAAGTGGTATCCCAATTCGATTACCTAATATTCCTGTGCTCTCGAAACTCAAGATCCAAGATTGCGACGGCGGCTACTCTCAACGTTTCTTCCGTTCGAACCGAAATTATCATCGATAATCAATTGATTAGTACGAATTTAATGACAGTGCAAACCAACGAACCAAGTTCGTTCCGCCGCCCAAACGAATTTATTTAAATGGGCAAATATTAAATTAAAAACTATGATTGCCACCGAATTTCTAGCTGGTCTCCAGAGCTATTTATAAGCCTTAATTTGTGCAATTAAATTGCAAATTGTTGCCACCGCAAATGATTAAATTAATTAAATTAATAATGGCACAGGCGGGCGGCCACAACAGAAGATGCGGCTCTCCATATATTAGCTATATATACATGCATATGTAATATACAAATTTATGTATATATAAATTATAATGTGACTGAAAATCGTGCTCGCATTTCTCCAGCAATTTGCCATGCGATTCCCGCTTTCCGCCAGCTGCTCTCTACTTCCCCCATCCCATTCCTTTCTGTTCCCACACGGAAATGCTATCTAAAAACTATATAATATAATTGTATATTATATTGGCAGTGCAAAGAAAATTAAAATAAAATATTCCTGAAGCTAAAAGAACTATAAAAAATAAGAGAACCCATTTAATTTTAATTTTGGGTTTTATAAAAAAATATTTAAAACAGTAACATAGATTATAGACAAATGCAAATGATTTCCTGGATAAAAAAAAAAAACAATTAATATATCATTTTCTATATTTATCCTTTATTTCCCATCATAGCTTTTTCTGCGTATTTTGGTTATTTTATATACAATACATATATTTATCTCCAGCTCTCTTTGCGTTGTGCCTAGTTTTCGATAGTTATTCCTCCGATTTGCATGCAGCACGGCGTGTGGGGATCCAATAAAAAAAAAGTGCTAATCAGGCGGGCCTTTAAATTCCAATCATGAGCCAATCAATCTCCCTTTTTTGGGCCTCCAGATCGCTCGCTTAGAAAGAAACCCCCAAAATAATGAGTGACAGCCGGTGATATTCCCCATTTCGAGCAGCCTCTAATGATAAAAGCTAAAAAGAAAAAGGGATTTTATGGGTTATCTCTCTGTCTGCAACTGCTTGCTGGGCCCAAACACATTCGATCTTCAACTAATTGCCAAACGTGACAGATAAAATTCCTTATCCAAGTTGAAAAGATACTATAGCCAGCGAGCTTCTTTAACTTTAACCAAACTCGGAACACGTTAGGCAGTGTGTCACATAAAAAAAGACAAGCTATAAAGTCTCCTAAATGCCATAAAATAATTCAGTTTATTTACTGCAGAGTTTTAAATGTATTCTAACTAACTAACATTTATTGCTTAAGCAAATCAATTAATTTGGGAAAGCTTCAAGCTTATGGCAAAAAATTAAAGATTTTTCGGGGGTTTTAAAAGGATAGATAAAGAGGGGATAAATATATAGATATATAGATAGATATATAAATAGATATATAAATAGATATATAGATAGATATATAGATAGATATATAGATTGATAGATAGATAGATAGAGATAGATATATAATATATAGAAAAATAAATAAGGCACAGATAAAACTAAAAATCATATGCTATTAATAATATATTTAAGTTTAGTTTTAAAGCCTCTTAAAAATGCTTTCACTATCTTCCACTTCTAAAAAAATTATGACACATTATTTAATAATTTTATTCACATTTTGTGTGTAGGCTTTTTTATTTTTTTATTTCGCCAACAGAGAGACTCCTTAACTGGTTATTTAAATACTTTTTCACATACTATAATATATACTTTAAGGAAGTCAAACTGTTCCAGCTAGTTAGTGAGTTGTCAGTCAGCCGAGGATCACTGCCTTAAAAGCATGGCCTGTAAACAATAAAATCAAATTAATTATGACCAAATAAATCACTGACATCTCTCGTCGCGGGCAGAATTATTGCCCTCTGCTGCTGATAAGGCAACGACGCGTCGGCTTAGGCTCCACCGTCCAATTAATTAGCACGCGAACAGCGACGCTGGCTGAGGCAGCGGCGTTGGCAGAGGAGATTGGCCAACAACAACAAGAGTAAAGTCGATCGAGCGTCTCATTATGCTTTTCTGCTTTTCTGTTGCTGCTGCGTCTGCGTCTGCGGTTGCTGCAACTGGGCCAGCGCACACAGTCGAAATTCGGCAGTTCGAACTTGCGAAATTCGAACATGCTAAGACCTAACGGTAATCTCGAAAGTCTTGGCCTTGAAGTATAAGAATACGTTATTAAATTAAATTTTTAATTAAATGTTTAAACTGTAAACTTACAGTTCCTGTAATGCTGTTCATCATTATGTAGGCTTCACTGTCTTATGTTCGCTTTATTTGTTTATTTGATCGCTGCAGTTAGCTAACTGCATTTACACAGATGTTTCACGGCCTCCTCTCGTTTTTCTTTTCGTTTTTCTACACAGCAAGAAATAATTATTGATTTTGTATTAGAAAATCGTATTATTTAAGTTTATCCTTTAAATAAATATATATTTTTGTATACTTTCAGAATATGGACCTAAAAATGGAGCTGGGTGGCTATGTACAGTCCTCGCCAAACACCAAGCGATTCGTTGTGGAAGACTCGAGTGAGTTTTTTTGAGTGAAATCTCGACAAGGTGAAAGGGTGAATGGCTACCCTTTCTTCCGGCTTAGAATAACCGGAAGGAAGTGCGTTGGCGGAATTCGAATTCAAATTCGAAACCGAATCCGATCAGAGGCGACCAGGTCAGATCAGCGTCAAGTTGAAGTTCAACGGCTGTCGTCGATCGTCGCTGCTGGCCCTGAAACACGATGCATCTGAGCCATATTTATCAGCCTACTACACTGAGCAAAAAGACTGGTATTAAAACAATTAACAGTGATTTAAATCATTGGCTAAGTGCGCTATAAATGTGAAATATTTTTTAATTTTTAATAAATAATATTTCAATATTCTAAGCAAGTTCAAAACGTTGGCCAAATATTATAAAGAAATATAGAATTAGTTAAATTTTATCAATTATTAAGCAGAAATGCAAGAAAACCCATAAAATCTGTATTTTTTAATCTACATTTAGCACTGTAAAGCTCAGAAATTAAATTTAAAAAACAAATTAGTCAACTTTCTAATATCCTAAAGGCCGCTGAAAAAGTGAACTCCCTACTAAATATGGCTTTACATACGACCTTGCGGCAATTTACGCTTCACACCTGCCAAATTGGAGCAGCAAGTCGCTCCCCGTCACTCACTCAATCACTCACCTGCTCACCTGTCCGCTTTCTCTCTCGCCCCTGCAGTTACCAAGGTCACCTCCGACGGCGAACCCCACGGAATGATGACCATGGTGGCGGGACTGTCTGGATTGCTGGCCGCCATCATAATTCTGGCCGTGCTCGTGTCCATGGTGGCCTGTCGCAAGCAAAAGAGGTAATACAGATAATACATAGAAGATATAGAAATATAGTCTAAGAACTCAAATGAATACTTGCAGCAGCCGGAAGAGCAACGTTTCCACCCATGTGGCCATGACCAGTGTCCAGCAGGATCAGCCGCAGTTGGCCGGCAATCTCAATGCCGCGTTTGCCGAGAGCACTCTCACATTGGACAAGGACCAGGACAAGGATGTCCAATGGCGGCCCACATCCGTGGTGGTGGAGCGATTTTAGCTCGATTGGAGTTCATAGCCCGGAAGGAAACGTGATGTTTTTGTGAACATTTGAGACTGAGACT
Source organism: Drosophila ogumai (assembly GCA_018904815.1). Lineage (NCBI taxonomy): Eukaryota > Metazoa > Arthropoda > Insecta > Diptera > Drosophilidae > Drosophila > Drosophila ogumai. The sequence continues at coordinate 13,985 of JAEIIJ010003402.1, forward strand.
TAGCTTAAGGATTCCCATCACCATATTTTATTAATGTGCATACATACATATATGCTATATATATATATATATCTTTTTTTTTTGCTTGTTTAAATGTATATGTTTAAATACTTATATAAAATTATATATATTAAATAGTGTTACAATGTCCATTGACAAAAATATTTAATTAAGGGGGTCTTCTCATTGAGCAACTTTTTTTTCGAATTTTAAAATTATTTTTTAAATTATTTTCTGCGTTTTCAAATAAGAATTTTTGTAAAAAGGGTTAAAAAACGGTTTTTGAATGAGAAGACCCCCTTAAGGCGAGAAATCTGGTATATGTGATGTTATTTTTGGCCATTTGAATAGTCCGGTGGACTGTGGAAATCCTAATTGAAATCCTGCATAGCCAGATTCCCAGAGAACTGAACTGTTTACGTAGGTGGTCTGACATTAAGGCTTTGTAAACTGACAGAAAAGGTCCTTGGCCTTCCTGATTTGTGATTCAGAATTCTGAAATTCAATAAACTATGTTACCTTTGTGGCAAAGCCATCTACTAATGGTTTTCCAAACCGTTAACAAGTTTCAATTTCAAATCTTCGGCACCCGATGAACCACCCAGCAGCAGAAAAACAATAAATTGATTTAAAACTAATGGCTTTATTACAAACAGATATACGCTTAAGGGCCTACAGCGGTTTACTGTATTGAGTCTATTCATTTCTTGCGCTCATAGCGGAATCTATAAACTGGCGCACTGTCCTTGGTGCCAGCTTTCACTTTCTTTGGCTTGAGGAGACGCTGCTGTTTGAGTGTGTTCTTCAGCTGTATCTTCCGCTGGACAATGCCCAGCTCCCGTTCCCGAATCTCCCTTTTCTTCAGCTCATTGATGCGCTGCTGCCGGCTGGAGTTTGCAGCTGGAGTTTTCTGTAAGAAAAAAAAAGGAAGGAAGAGCTCAGGAAGGTCTTCTAAACTACAACTGCACTTATCTCTCACCGCTGCCTGCTCTGGTTCCTGGAGGCGTTCGCCCAGTGTAACTGCTGCTGCCCTTCGCTGCCTGCCCTGCTCGTCAAAGGTATAACGCTTGTTGGACGCACCGCTATCAATGTCCACCAGCTCCACCTTAAGGCGTTCTATCTTCCGCCGCTCCACGGTGCGCTTCATCACCACATACTTGAGGTCCTGCGTCTGCATTAGGGCCAGCTGCTCGGGCGTATGCTCGTCCTCCTTCTCCTTCTCGCGATGCTCATCGTTGGCCAGCTTCGAGTTGATCATGTGATGGTAGAACTCATCCGGATTCTTGTTTTGCGCCCGCCGGTACAACACCTTAAGGGTCTTCTCCTTTTTCTGGGCATCGAGAGCTCGCTTCTTGTAATCCTTCTTCTTCTCGAGGAAACCCAGGTGCTGACGCGCCTCGGGCTGGTGGCGTTCGCGGTGCACCTTTTGGTTGCTCTTGGTCGCCTTCTTCCACGACGACATGTTTTGAGTGTTTTTAATTATAAAATTATGTTTTATTCGAAAGAATAAGGTTTGTTTACGATAAAAACGTGCAAGTTGAAGCCAGCGTGACCGCGTCAATGCGGTTAAAATAATCCGCTAGGTGTTGCGTTTGTAATGTCTGGTCACACTTTTATGGGTGCCAGACCCCACAATTAAATTTGAAATCTAAATATCTTTTATGTAAAAAATAAAAAAGTAAAAAATATCCAAAAAATACTCCCAACTATATCTTGAAATAAAATTGTAGTACTTAAATAATGAATTCAATCTTTATTTGTGTGATTTGTGTATTACATTTAAGATAGATTTATGCAGATGCAAACTACTGCGACTTCTTGTCCTCCTTGACCAGCTGCTCGTCCTTGAAGTGCAGGAACACGAACGAGAATACAAAGACACCAATCATCATGGAGAAGGCGCTGGTGTAATAGGGGAAAGCGCTGGGAATGAATCGCTCGTACTGTGTGTGCTCCAGTGGACGGACCGACACCTGCGTTGTGCTGTACAGGTGGGTGTAGCCCACGCGATCGTAATCCACCTTGAACTGATAGACACCATAGACATCGGGAATCTCAAATTTGGCCTGGTAGGCTCCGGACTTGATCTGCTTCAGATAGGTGCGCACGAAGGGATCAATGCGGACGAATTCCAACTGGATATCGTTGGCCTTGAAGGCGCGCCACTCGCCGCCCACCAACTCCTCGATGGCAATGGTATAGACCACGGGATCGGTAATGGTGTAGGCCTGCTCTGGGGGCAGGTTCTCGCCCTCCTTGTGGTGCTGAACGGATCCTACACGGAGGCGGCCGGTCTCTCCAAAAACCCACTGACTAATGGACTCGGCAACGGCGCGATTGCCCGCCTGCTTATGGAACACACCGCTCTGGGCATACTGCACCGCGGTAGTGAAGCTCTCGTCGGCGAAGAAGTGCAGGGATCCGGAGAATACCACCCTGGCGTTGTTCCTTGCCTGCAGAGCGGCAATAAGCAGAGTGCCACGCCCCACGGCATGCGGATAATCCGTGACACTGGACTCGGGGTTGTAGCTATAGGCACTGCTCTCCGCTGTAAGGAGCTTCAGCACAAGTGGGTTCTCCTTATCCGCTATTAGTCCAGTGCCCCTGTAGAGCAGAGGGGCGGCATCCGCCTGCCTATTGGCCTTGCCAACAATAGTGTCCGCCTGAATAAGGTTCTTGGCCGAGGTGAGAATGGTGGTGTGCTCTCCCGAATCGGAGACATCATAGTGAAGATGGTCAATCACGGCAGCGTTGTCCTCGTCCAGCTCAAAGCCGCACTCTGAGGCAAACTCCCTGAGGGCGTCACCAGACTTCTCGCTGCCCGCCACCAAAACGTTGCCGCCATCGTCCACGAACTGGGCCAAACGATCCACGCTAATATCGCCGCCGAACTCCTCGACACTTGGGGCAAAGATAATCAGATTCTTGTACAGATACTCGCCGTATTTGGAAAGCAGCAGACTGGAGTCATCGGCCAACTTGTAGGTCAGCTTAAATCCGCGATCTGGTGGAGCAAACACACAACTATTAAGTTCTCCCTGCCCTGGGCATACTTTTGTCCACGTCAGAGGTTAGCCGGCGTTTTTTCACCTACCTTGTAGCGACTTGAAGAAAAGGGAATGGGTCTCGCGTATGGCCAGGTTGTCCAGCAGTATAAGGGTGTTGGCATCGGTTTCGAGGACCGCTTGGCAGTGGGCAATAGCCAAGGCGGCAATTAGGAGCGCCTTCCACAGCATTTTACCAAATTTATCCGGCTTTTTAGAACACCAGTAGAGAAAAAGACTGACACTTTAGTGTGACCGGAGTGGATACAAAAGTAATACCAAAGTTGATATACCGACTTGTAGGCTTTAAAACTACGGTCTTACTGGCCCAAACAAACAAAAAATATAAACAAAATACTCCTTTTTAAAGTAACAGTTAGGAAGCAAGGGATCCGACATGGACATCTTCGAGAACCTTTGCCGAACGTGCGGCAACGAGTGCCTGGACCTACTGAACATCTACGAGGTCAGCGTTAGGGCTCTGGAAAAGACAGTGTCCGTCGCGGAGATGCTCTCCTCCTGCTTACCCACCAGCTTTCCGGCTCTTCAGCCCACCGACGCGTATCCCAAACTGATCTGCCGGATTTGCTTGAAGAAGCTTACCCTGGTCTACGAGTTCAACCAGCAGTGGGTGGGTGCCCACAGCGAGTTCAATGTGGCGCTCAAATTTGAAGAGCGGCGGAAGCGCAGCCTGGCCAGCAAATCGCAGGACTTGAAGGTACCGGAATTACTCAAACCCCAGGAAGTTCCTGAAGTTCCCAGGATATCGCCAGAAGCTGGTGGGGGTGAGTGAATAAGGAAACATCAAGAAAGGTCAGGGTCAGGTCAATGTTTAGTGCAAAAGGATTATAAACCGCGTTCAATGATTATAAAAACAAAATGTACACATGCCGGTGTGTTCGGAACCGGCTCCGATAATATCCTTCCTTTTACACTGCCCTAGAATCTTTCCACCTAAAGAATTTTGCCTCCTGATTTATAGCTATCTCTCTCACTTTCAGAGTTGAGGATCATTAATCTTTAGCATTGTAGATACAAATATATCTCTATATATTTTATCTTTTATCCACATTTACTTCTTTACAGGTAGTGTAACTGCGACCGAGGATGCCAAGTCCCATTTCAAGTGTACTAGCTGCGACGAATCCTTTCTCACGGAAAAGGCTTGGTGGTTTCATCGCAATTTCTCTCACAAAGGTCTCTAGCAGGCAACAGAGACTTTAGGATAATTAAGAAATATAACTCGGGGAAAAAATTTGAGTTAATTGTTTTACTTAGCTAATAGCATAAACAAAAAAGTAGTTAAGCTGAGAGGGAAACTGTCGTCTGGCTTTCCGGGGGAACTCCGCCTCTAGTCGTCCTCATCATCTCGCACTTTCTGGGCACGGGGATCGTCGTGGCGGAAGACCACATAGCCCAGCTTGTAGCGACGGTTGTCTCCATCCTTGGCGTAGTAGTTGGCCACTCCAATGGTGGCCATCACGATGCCAGCAAGTGCCAGAGCCGATCCGCCGACAATGTCGGGAATCTCGTTCCAGGCGCGCTTCAGTAGCGACGTCGAGCCACGGGCGGCGGATGCGGACATTTTGGTAGGCTGCGGTATGGAATTATCGTGAAATTATATTCTTTAAATGGCGAATTATCGTATATTTACCAAAAAAAAAAGTACGCTTTTTAGTTACACAACGGGAACAGCTGTTGTTGGAGATGGTGCCTTGTTGCGTTTATCTATCGATAAGGATATCGATTTACCGGTGGCAAAAAAAAGGACTTCAAACTTGAATATATATTTGAGCTTACTGAACTGAATTTTAAAAATTATTTATTATTACACTGATTTATCATACAACGAAGACTTGATTTGGTCTATAATTTTATGCCCAGATTTCCAACGATTTGCAACACTAATCGTAGCTAACGGACTAATTCGACTGGTACTTATTTGTTGCAACTATTTAAAAATACAAAGTTTAAGAATCCACAATAAACTTTATATTTTCCAATGAACTCCAATTAGGTTCTTGTATCGAAAATAAACAAATAGCCAGGAAGTAAAAACATCGGTGCATCGCTTCTTTTTTAAAACAACGATTGTATCGATAGGACGATAGACGTTTTTGCAGCTCTAGTCGACGCAGCTCTTGAGGTTCGTGTGCGCGACGAAAAAATATAAAATCGTAACGAGCAGAGAGAGGAGCGAAAAAACGTGTGAAAACTACATTAAAAAAAGGTACCGCCATCGCCAAACCGTAGTAAACGCATCCAGCTTAAAAGTTAACTCTGTGCCTACTGCGAAATTGTTTTTAAAGCCGGGGATAGACATTTAATGTTCTGGCATTTCAAGGACCTTTTTGCCCAGCGCCTCCTGTCTGCTGATTTGTGTGTGGGTGTGTGTGCGTGCGACACTCCGTGTGAGCCCCCGGATGTGCCAGTGTGGGTGTGTGTCTCGCGTATGTGTTTTTTGACCACGACCACCTGGGCGGTAGTCAAGTGGAAATTTTGCGTTCAAGGACAACGGCAGTGGCGACCGTCCCCTCCCCACCACCCTCTATGACAACTACACTCTTACACTTTTGAGGGTATTCTATCCCCTTTATGTTGGGGCAATACGCGAGAGAGAGAGAGCAAGCGGGGGAGCCAAGGAGAGCCCACCGACGACAAGTTGTCTGGCCATCGCTTTGTACAGTTCAAATTGTTTTAGAACTACTCCGCCCCCGCCCGTGCTCCTACAAAATTTAAACAGAAAAAAAGACGTTTAAATGACCATTTGAAAGTTGTCCGATATACATTTAAGAAAAGGAATTAGATTTTCATTTGCCATGTGTATTTCATCGAAGTGTGTGCGGGTATATGTCGTATTTTGTTCTTTTCTTTTTTTGCCGCGATTGAGCGAGCTTGCGCACACCAATACCAACTTGCATTTGGCATATGCCGCCGCCGCTCTCTCTCTCTCTCGTTCGCTCGCTCCCACTAGCCGGACCCCAGCAGTGCACTCTAAAATAACTGTTCGCGAGCGAGCAAGAGAAGCACACAGGCGTTAAAAAAAAAGTAAAAATAAAAGTATAGTACAGGAAAATAGTATCAGCTGCGGCGCAGATTTGACGAAAGTCGTTAGGGGACAATAATTGCAATTGTAACGAAATGGAGAATAAAAAAGACCAGCAGCCGTTCTAAATTCGGGTACCACGTGTGTCGCTGCGTTCAAGTGTGAGTGCGAGTGTGTGCGTGTGCAATTGTTTTTTGCAGCTGATTTGTGTGCGTGTGAGATGTGGACAACAACTACATAAGTATGTATCTGTGTATATAATCTGGAATCTAGATTTAATTTCGCCGCACACATCCGCTGACCGAAAAAATAACGATTTACTAAATTATTTGGTCCAAGTCCCAAACAAAAATGGGTTATTCAATTATTGTCTACTGGTCAAGGACTTTTGTGTGTGTTTTGGGTGTCCTTGCAAACGAGATCCTTGCGGATAATCTAGCTGGGAAATAGCCGAGGTGCCAGCCGCTTTAGATGCGCCTGCGTGCAAAACAAGTACAGTGACTGCTCGAAATAATAAATACCCTTTCACTGAATAATGTCTGGACCTTTTCTAAGAAAAACAAATTTTCGGATAAATCTTTATCCATGACTACCACAAACTTACTTGGAAATACTTATGTATTGATTTGGAATATTTTTATTTTAAGTTTAAGATATATTGATCGAGAGTATTGAGTTTTTTTTTATGTTGAAATGTAAAATACATATTCGAATTTTTTATTTGTTTATTTTTACTTAAAAAAATCAGTAAAGTTATTTTAAACATCAGTGCAAAATGTTATCTTGAAAATAAAATATGTGTTTACAGATTATGATTATTGCCATATGAAACCAATAAAACACTGATCCCTTAAATTAACCTAATATGTTTTTTGTTTATTTTTTATTAGATATATATATATTTTTTTTTAGCAATTTAAATTGATTCACTACATTGAGTGGGCACTGTAAAATAAAAGAAGTTAAGCGAAATAAGTAAAGAGCTCAGCTGCTTGCTGTAAATATGTGTGTGGGCTCGACCGTTAGTATGAGTGGCGCATAGCTACACATAACCGTGAAAAACGTAACGTAAACGTAACTGGAGCTAGAATCCACCTCATCCCCCTTGAGAGGGATGGAGCTGGTACTGGAAAACGCCAAGCAAAGAAATGCCAATGGGAAATCGTACGATCAGTCTAGTCAGTGGATTGATATAAACAAAAATACGATACGATACGAGTTTGTAAGACAAAACACGAAACCACAACCAGACCATTTATTCATTTCTCAAGAAATCTGTTCGCAACTGAAAAAGGAAAAGTAAAACAGTTGAAATAAAATCCCTTCAGTCGGCTAAACAAATGTCAGTTGGAGATTCTAGTCTCCCTTCCCAATTCAGTTGGACACCAGGTTGGTTTTCGTCTGCAATTGGAGAAGATTGCCTAATCGGAATAAATCAGTTTCTTTCAATAAATGCCAATTGGATGCATTAGAGTAAAAGATGTTAGTCTTAAAACTCCAGTTAATTTTAACCCTTTGGAAGAAACTCGGAGATTGTGTTGTAAATACCAAGAGGTAAATATTCTAAATACATACTGCTGAGTTCATGGAAATATATTATATTTCCCATTTTCGAAACGGTTTTAAGACAAACAAACTATATCTTTGGAAAGGCTATAATGTAAGCATTTTATATTTATTTTTGTAACTAAGGTAAAGAAACAAATCTCAGATCAATGTTAATTTGACATGTTCAGCATGTTTTGTAGGACCTTGATTATGTTGCGTAACCTTTTCTTATCTAATAGTACCTGGTACCAATTAAAATCAAGATAAACAAATGCAAACCCATTATGCTACAGAAAATATTCAGAACTTTCTAAGAGAAATTGCTTGGTAAATAAATCTCAAAGTTGAATATTATCTCAAAAACATTTTTAAATGAGTTTGCGAGTAGTTTCAATGGTATATTCTTGAGCTGTTTATTATTAAATTTTGTTTCTCTTAAAAAATATAGCGGTTAAAGCTGGGCTTTCCAAATGAAAATTTCACTTCGGCGCACAAACACTTTCCCATACAGCCGAAAATCATGCAACAAACAATGCGTTAGCGCAAGTGGGTGGGTGTGTGTGTGTTTGTGTATGTATGCTGTTGCATAAGCCACAGGCGTAGTCGAAAGGGTATATTGCATTCATTGATTTGTGTGCAAGGCTTTAAAGTGGAAGGGGCTTTGGGTTAAGCCAACTGGGAGAAGGAAAGAGAGAGACAACGGGAGAAAGGGACTGCTCCTCAAAATGCCATTTCGATTTGCACTGTTTTGCCTCCCACTACTTCCATTCATATTCGCCTCTCAATTCTCGCATTGCCTTTGCTCCGTTAGTCAGTTAAGTTAGATACTTGTGAGCTCGTGTGTGTAGGTGTGCAGTGTGTGTCGCGTTACACTCGGTTTTTGTTTTGATTATCGGGTTTCCTGTGGCCGTTTCGCAAGTAATTGCTGTTTGTCTTTTGCCTTGTTTTTTGTTTCTACTGCAATGGACATTTTTGGCTAACTTATTTACTCTTTTTTCTTCTTTTTCATAAATCTACTTTGGCGAACGAACGGATGAATTGAAGAGCGGCGCTGTCGTCCAATTTCAAAATCGCCTTCTTCGTTAGTGTTTCGTTGTCGTCGTCGTCGTCGTCTCGTTCGTTCTTTTTTCGCCTTCTTTCGTGCAACACCAACATCAGTAACGACATCAGAAGCAGGAGCAGCAGCAGCAGCAACAAGAAGAGCAACAGCATCAGGATCATCACAACTCGCCATGCCATCATATGCAGATGCATTAAAATAACGCAAAACAACAAAATCAGCATAAAACACCAAAAACAAAACAAATCAACAAAAGTATAAGGAGGCTCGCAAAAATGTTTACAAATTTGCAATAAGTTTTAAGTAAAAGATTAAAAGAAAACGAAGGAGAAGTACTGCAACAAGGAGGAGTAAAAGGCAGCATCAACAGTGTGTTTATGTATGTGTGTCACAGAATATATGTAATCTAGCCCACTCACGACGCCAAAGTCTCGCTCACGCTGCCTGGACTTTCTAGGCTTTAAACTTCATTTATTACGTGCGGAGAGACCTCGTGGCATGGCTCTCTTGGGAGAGCGGCAGGTCGTTAGGGTGCAGCAGCTGCAGAATCAACAACAGTAAATAGTTAAGCTAAAAGTATATGCAAAGGTGAGGGGGATTCAGTAAAGAAGAAGCTCAGAAGCAAAACAAAGAGAAATAAGCACGATCCAATATACATATATTAAACAAATTACATCGTAGGAGAGAGCCCTCAATAGAAAAGGTGAGTTCTCATTATAAAAATATATTTATTTAAATATTTTTTATAAGATATTAATTATATATAACTATATAAACCAAAGAATGTCCTTCTATAAAAAATTGTTTAAAAATAAAGTGAAATTAAATATATTCCATATCCTTTGCAGCATCATGACCACTTTGGAGGAGCCTGTCAAGGCGGTGGTGGTGGACACGGTGGATCCGTGTCCATCCATCAATAACAGCCTAAAGACCGTGCTCAGCGACGATGCCTCCAATTCGTCGGTGCTGGAGGACACCGATGTGAGCAACACGAGCAGTAGTTCCAGCACCAGCAGCTCATCCAGCAGCAGCTCTAGTTCCAGCTCTGGATCGTGTTCGGGCTCTGCTACGGACACGGACACTGGCAAGGGCAGCAGCGCTGTGGGCAGTCTGGATGTGACCAGTGTGAGCTCCTCGAGCATCGGATCAGCTGCCTCCATCACCTCATCGGTAACCGCAGCCGCCGGACCGCCTGTTATGGTGAACTCTAGCTCATTAACGGGCTTGGGATTGGGCCTTGGACTAGGCCTGGGACTGGTGGTAGATGTGGACAGTACTGGGAGCAGCCAGGAGCTGAGCAGCCACGGCGTTACCGAGCTGGACTCGCTGGAGGACTCGTGCAATGGCCTGATGATCAAGGACGGGGATAAGATGTGCAAGCTGTGCAGGTTAGTTGAAGAGATATTTTTTTTTCCAAACTTTTGCTTATGATCGCCTCTTGGCCTTGTCTATTTGATAGTTCGCGTCTTGTGATGCCACGCATCCTGTCCTGCCTGCACGTCTTCTGCGAGGATTGCCTGCAGGCGGTGGTGTCCAAGGATTCAATGTCGGCCAGCTCGCCAACCAGCTGCTCCTCATCCTCGTTCGATGGCAGCGAGCATCAGCTTCATCGCCTGCATACGCCGCCCCTGCTCGAATGCCCCGTTTGCAAGCAGGTAACGCCTCTGGGCCCAAAGGGTGTCCAGGGTCTGACCTGTGACTATATTGTGACCAATGTTTTGGATCTGTCCAACCTGGAATCTGAGCACATTGCCTGCACGTCGTGCAAGAGCAAGGAAGAGGCCATTTCGCGTTGCAACGACTGCGCCAACTTTCTGTGCAATGGCTGCGACAATGCCCACAAGTACATGCGCTGCTTCGAGAACCATCAGGTGGTGCGCATCGAGGACCTGCAGAAGAACGTCCACGACAAACTGATTATACACAAGCCGGTGTGCTGCCTGCAGCATGTGAGCGAGAATCTCAAGTACTACTGCTTCACCTGCCAGGTGCCCACCTGCAACGATTGCCTGCTAAGCGAGCACAAGGGCAATGATCATCACTACGAAACTGCCACGGTGGCGGAGCAGGCGGTACGCGCCGATCTCGAGCATACACTGATCGAGGCTTTGAAGAAGGCCGATTACTGCAACGATGCCGGCGGCAATCTAAGCAGCGCTCTCACGGAACTACAATCGCAGCACGACACGGTGCGCCAGCAGATTGAGGATGCGTTCAAGAATTACAAGCGCATGCTGGAGACCATCAAGGAGGAAATGCTCGCCGAGCTGGGGCGCCTTCACTCGGATAGCGAACTGAAGATCATGGATTTGATGCAGAGTCTGGAGAACAACATGGGCAAGCTACAGCAGGCGGCGCAATTTGGTCAGCGGGCCATTGACAAGGCCAATGCCGTAGAGTTTCTTCTCCTAAAGCCGGTGATTGCGGCCCAGTGTTTCAATCTGATTGCACAGACGCCCAAATATGATGTCACCTACCAGCTGCAGTTCCAGACCAAGCCGGAGAAGTTTGAGCAGTTTGCAAGGGAGATGTTTGGCAAGTTCCTAACGGACACGAACGGTGGTGGCTCGACGAGTAGCCCCAAGAAGCAATCGCTGAAGCAGCAGGAGCAACATCAGCAGCAGCAGCAGCAGCAACATCAGCAGCAGCAGCAGCAACATCAGCAGCAGCAACAACAGCAGGTTCAGCAGCAACAGCAGCTGCAACAGCAACAACAGCAGCAACACAATGCAAACAATTTAATTGTTGGCCATCGGGGTAGCTCCTCTGTCCAAGGACGTCTCAGTTCGGCTGTATTCAGTCCCATCTCGCTGCCGTCTTCGCTGCAGAGTTCCTTTGATGGTGACACCAACTCAGTGATGACCAATTTCTCAATGATGGACTCGCCGCCGCAGCAATCGTCGCAACAGCAGCTGCCTTCTTCACAACAACAACAGCAGCAGCAGCAGTCTCAGCAGCAGGTAGTGCTGCATCAACAACAAAAGCACCAGCAGCATCAGCAACAGCAGTTGCAGTTGCAGCAGCAGCAACCACCAGCCCAGCAGCAGTCGCTGCCCCAGCAAATGGGCCAGCTAGTGGTACCGCAGGGCATCGTCCAGCAGGCTGGACAACATGTCGGTCTCAATGCCGGTCCCAGTGGACCACCGCCCAGCTTCAGCATGCTGGAGTACAATATTTCGCGGCTGGCAAGCCTAACGGAATCGATACCGGATACTCTCGGCGATGCTCTGGTCGTGGGTGGGGCTGGATCCGGTCCAGGACCGAGTGTTGCCCAAGTGCCTGGTGGTGGTTCGGCCGTGACTGGCAGTGCCGTTGTTGGTGCCCCACATCCGCATCAGCAGCAGCAGCAACAGCAGCAGCAGCAGCAGGCCGTGATGCCGGCATCAGGAGTGACGCAGCCAGCGCAGCCAATTACCCTGGCGGATATCCTATCCGGCGATCAGCGGGCTCTGAACAATCTCCAAGCGTTGGCCAAGCTGGGACTCAATAACAATGGTGAGTCTTAACAATAAATTATTATTAATTTTGTCAACAAAATATGCCCTTCGGCTTTGCTTTTGTTTTGGTTTCCTTACGCTTTTGAGTTCTTTGTTTCTTTCTTTTTGCTTCGGGCACTCCCAAACCACCTGAACCACCTGAACCACCTTAAATACCACACAACCCACACACAACCACAACACAAAACAGATGATCTTTTGTCGAGTGGAAGTTCATCGGGCATTGATTTTTTGCCAGATTTCTGCCTGCCACCGGCCACATCTCCCAACCTGCAGACCCTCAATCCAATTGTGGGCGGCGTGGAGGACATGGGCTTGAATAATTTCCATGCTGTGGCCCCGCCTGGCACCACCAGTGTTGTTACCGGTCGCAACAAAGCCACACCCATGCAGATACGCTGCAAATTCGGTTCCCTGGGCACGGCAAAGGGTCAGTTTAATTCACCGCACGGCTTCTGTTTGGGCGTTGACGAGGAGATCATTGTGGCGGATACGAATAACCACCGCATCGAGGTCTTTGACAAAATGGGAGCTTTGAAGTTTCAGTTTGGTGTGGCTGGCAAGGAGGAGGGCCAGCTCTGGTATCCACGCAAGGTGGCCGTGATGCATAACAATGGCAAATTTGTGGTCTGCGATCGCGGCAATGAGCGCTCCCGTATGCAGATATTTTCCAAATGCGGACACTTTATGCGCAAGATAGCCATCAGGTGGGGCAATAATAATTATAATTATTAATTTCTTAATTAATTTTTTGTCACCAATGTGTGTGTGTCCAGATATATAGACATTGTTGCGGGACTGGCTGTCACCGCCAAGGGCCACATTGTGGCCGTGGACAGTGTCTCGCCCACGGTGTTTGTGATCTCCGAGGAGGGTGAACTGGTACGCTGGTTCGACTGCAGCGACTATATGCGCGAGCCCTCTGACATAGCCATTCGAGGTGAGTCCTCTAAACCTGTTGATCATTATTAATCCTTGACTGTTTTTAGTTAATCTAGTCTTACGCTCTCTCAATAATCTTTTCTTTGTTTTTATTCCGATTTTGCAGACAACGACTTCTATGTGTGCGACTTCAAAGGCCATTGCGTTGCCGTTTTTCAGGACGACGGCACATTCCTTTATCGCATTGGCAACGAGAAAGTCACCTGCTTTCCCAACGGCATCGATATCTCCAATGCCGGTGATGTGCTTATTGGTGATTCTCATGGTAATCGCTTCCACGTGGCCTGCTATTCGCGGGAGGGCGCCCTCCAGTCGGAGTTTGAGTGTCCCCATGTTAAGGTGAGTGGCTGAAAATACACAACCTCAGATCATAAATGGAATCATAAATAACCCCCCATTATATATGCTATTTTCTGGTTTTATTATCAAGTGAAATCTTGTATTGTTTAAATAGAAAAGAAAAGAAAATAACATCTTGAAAGTAAAAACAATTACGTAAATTTGTGCATCATTTGAAATTGTTACCCCTAACTTTAAAACTCCACTAAATTACTTTAAAGAGTAAAAACTGCCATTGATTTTGTTTTTATTTTATTTTGAAAACATTAGCCATGGCGAAGACATTTTTTATACATATTTTTTAACTTTAAAAAGCTTTAAAGAATAAATAAATAAAAAGTCTTGTGAAAATTAATTAAATTGAAATTTTAAATCTCAAAAAATTTATAGTAAATGATAAACAAATTTATTCAACAAATATTTTAATATTTTGTATATTTTTACTAATTACTTAAAACATATTCAGAACAAAATTTTGCACTAGTTTTTTGTAGTTTTTCCAGCAATAATGTTTTCAACTAAGCTTTGGCTCTTTGGCAAAGTTCCTTGAAGTAAATTGAACTTTGATTTTCCACAAATTTATATGAGAATTTTAAGTTATCATCAAATATATATATATGTAGTATATATTTTTTTTTCTGCTACTTATTTATATAACTCTACAAATCAATTTTTGTAATATCATGCTTTTCTCCATTTTTATAAGTTTATTTTTTATTTATTATTTTTTTTTTTTTGAGCTATAACTTAATTAAAGTTTAATTTGTAGGTTTCACGATGCTGCGGCCTGAAAATCACTTCCGAGGGCTATGTGGTAACGCTGGCCAAGAACAATCATCATGTTCTGGTCCTCAACACCCTCTATGTTCACTGATTGCAAATCAAGGCGCGCAACAATCGTCCATCAGTCGATATAGTCAAATACAACTACAAATACTCGTCGGGCAAGATATACGGCTGTCGACGTCAGCAGCAGCAACAGCACCAGCAGCAAGTCAACAGCAGCATTGACATGAGCAACAATTTTCTGGCTAGAAAGCAGCAGCAACAAGGACAACAACAAGAGTGCAACGAGGAGGACACCAACACCACCAACAACAGCAACATGAACAACAACAATTACAACAACAATTACAACAACAACAATTACAACCACACTTGCAACGAGGAGAACACCACCACCAACAGCAACAGTAACATGAACAACAATAATTACAACAACAATTACACCAACAACAACAATTGCAACAACCAACAGCTGCCGTCGTTAGCAACAGCACCGTCAAGCGAGTGAATATAAATATATATATATATAAAAAAAAATCAGGATATATATAACAAGAATTCAGGAGCAACGTGTTTGACATCATGTTCAAATAGCAACAACAACAGCAATAACACCACCAGTTGACGCATATGCATATATATATTGGACGAAATATATGCGACGATGAGCAAGTATATAAAAAGAGAAATCTCGAAACACCAAAAAAATAAATATAACAAAATAAAAGCTAACAAATAAATCCCTTTAAAGCTGCATATAAAACAACAAGAACTTTTGCCGTTTGTTAGACACACAGCAACTGTATAAATAACAACCAACCAACAGAAACAACAACAACAACAACCAACAAATGATAAAACAAACAAAATGCAACAAAATACTATTTTTGATCTCTAATTTAAAAACAAAATTAGCGCTACTAACAAACAAAAACAACAACAAATCCAAACAAAAAAAAATATTTTACTTAGACGAAGGTAACATAAAAAAAAACAAAATCGTGCAAAAAAGAGGAAATCAAGTTTTAATCATTTTTAAAAAATGTGTTTTTTCAAAAAACTAATTTTTACATTGTTTTTCGATTTATCGATTTTTATCATTATTATTTTTAATATTATTATGCTTTTGTCACACACAAAATAACTAAAATTATGTTCTTGTTAAACACAGACACATGTACACTTACACACACACACCCACTATACATGTTACTTATTATCTATATATTATCTACATATATAGAAATATATATTGTTATATCGACCGATTAGCTTTTTTGTGCATACACACCCTTCCAGAATCTTTTTTCAAAACAAAAGGAA